>JAULBW010000666.1:0-144683 GCA_032358265.1 Vaucheria bursata | reverse complement strand
TGTTTGCCTGCCCTCTGCCGTACATCGGACTTCACACACACACTTTAGGTACCTCTAATATACTATATTATTGTATCGTCTCCTCTTTCTCTTATCAGCTAGAAGTATGCATTATGATGTTCCTGACTTAATTAATGATGCAGTAACATACAGCTTTTAGGGAAAGTGTGGACTGAAGTTTCAGAACAATTTACTATAAATAAATTTTTGATATTTTTGGGAAGGCTAAAACTTTTGAAATCGAGAAAAATTTTTCTCAAACTTTTCAAGATTCATTTCTGGCTTTTTTAATTCATTTTTTGTTTGACATTTCTGACTGCATAGCTTCCTCATTTCCGAGTGGCATCCAAGCAATTTTTGCATTTTTTTTAGTTATCAAGATTTTCTACGTATAGCATTGATGTCGAACTTTCTGCCTTCAAGGACTCGATACTACGTGACTGAGAGTATCAGAATTCATTAGTGATTCGGCTGGGTTCATGTTCATAAATATTTCAGCCGACTTAAGTTTTGCTGATTAATCGGCTGAACATACCGTTACAAATATTGCTGATTTTACACTGCATAATGCTTTCTTATGGATAAATTCTTCCAGGTGTTGCTATGCACAATCCAATAGAGCTAATTATGAAGATGAAGGTAGAAACGCGAAGGTTTAAAAGTAGAATTAAATTTATTTATGATAAACATTTCTATGTATAAAATATCAATGCATTGCAGACGAGCCTCAGAAATCCTGATAGCTTCAAAAAATACTGTGAAGCGCTCACGTTTCAAGCTAAAAATGAGGTAAAGGCTGAAATCTGACTCCTTTTTGAATCGTTTCTTCAACTCACATATGTCGTTTTATTGCAAGAGCGTGAAAAATGCGGTTGCGCAGGACGAAATACGTCTCATTCTTGCTGCCATGCGACTGCACGCCACAAGGGTACGATATTATACGTAATTCTTCTCTCATAAAAAATTTCAGTGCCTTTGATCATCTGCATTTGTATTTACTTTTTATTTGTCTGCCATCTGGATATTTGAGAAAATATTAATTCCTTTAACATTGATATGTTTTCAGCTAGGGAAACATTAATACACGTACTTATAATATTCGCTTTTACTCTCTTTAGTGTGACATTCAAGCACTACTCTGTGATTTGATTTGGAGGTTGACTTTTGAAGACTCTTTACTGCAGAATTTATTTTGCTCCCAGAACACCATCCAGCATGTTTTTCAGTCTCTTTCATCGAGTTTTACTGATGCATCTGTGGTCAATGGTGCATGTCGCATTATATCAAATCTTTGTCAAAACCCTAAAACTTTGAGTAGTATTGCTGAGCTCGATGGAATAAATGCCCTGATTAATGTCTTGTCGGCACATGAAAATAATTTTTCACTACTTTCAACAGTTTTTAGCACAATTTCTTCTCTCTGTAAAGATAATATGATGAATTCAAAAATTTCTAGTCAAGAACATGGAATGAACAGAATTCTTGATGCACTGATAATACACGGGGCAGTTGCAAATTTAGTATTTAGTGCATTTCATCTACTAGCAATATTATGTGATGTCAAAGGAGTGGGATTAAAGTTAAGGAAAAAGGAAAATGTACACTTGATTCTTTCGGTGCTTCATTACCACATAGAGTAAGTTCACCTTTTACAAATATTTTATTTTGCTATTTTATAGAAAAGTTTGAGGCATGATAATAGCTATCAAATACCTATTGCAATTCATTAGAAAAGCCTGAAGGATTAATCTAAATCTGAAACTTGATTTTGTTATCTTAATTATCTTTGTTATATATTTTGAACTAACAAACGGAATTGTTTTCTTCAAAGTTTATTATAAATCTATGAGCAATGTAACCTTCTTCAATTTATCTTCTTTTTGTAGATATCACATAATTTTTTTAAATAGGATTTTTTCATATGTAAATGGAATATTTTTAGGTTCAATTTCACCTGATTTTCCCTATATATTCTGTGTAATAGATATGCCGCTTTGCACCGGGTTGGTAATATCATACTTCTTTGCATACTCAAAGACAACAAAGCTGCTAATGAGATGGCTTGCATGGGGGGTATTGTTGTATTGCTTCCGATGCTTTGTTTTCATTTGCAGGTACAGATTAATAGAATCAAAGTATTTTTTCTATTATTTACATGTACTTATATTCATGTACCTTAAAATTTTATGTTTAACACATTCTTGGATGAGCCTCAGTAACAGGTTTATGAATATATATGTATATATATATATGCAGTCTATATGGCTATTTGCGCTTACTATTAGATCATGAAATCATAATTACTCTAAGTTTTCACCTAAAATTTTTTAAAGATTATGTAAGTCATTGTAAAACAGTATTGCAGGAAAATTTACAAGGCTTACGGTCCATCAACAATATTTTACATGCTAATTATACAATGCTACTGTCTTTCATTAGATATGAACTCAATGAGAGTTGCATTTGAATAATACTATTGATAGAAGTTGCATTAAAAAAAGTGTTTCAATATTTTTATGTAAAGTAATTTTTTCTCTAAAATGTGGTGCCTTCAAAAGTTTGAAATTGGTTGTTTTTTAATAAATGCCTGAGGCCTATGATTGAATTTCACTTTTAGTATGAGTTGCACTTGGTAAAAAAGGAAATATTTTAATACCGAAATATTGTATTTGAAAGTCTTATTTAAATATATTAATTTATTCTAGAATGTCAACTTTTCAGGCAGTTTGCACATGACCTCTAAGGTAGTTTTTTAATAAACTCTTCTCTGATACCATTATTTAATTTGTATATGAATTTACATAATGGTGTTAAAAGTACATAGTCTATAATTTTTTCATAATTAGATTTTCAATCTGGTAATATAAATAATTATTTTCAAACTCAATGGTAGGAAAAAATGACTCTTATGACAAGTTTATACGGGCTGATAATGACACCATTATATTATTCTCATTTTTACTTTATAATAGTGTTGATTTGTTGAATATATAGGAACCTGAAACAGTTGCAGCAACTATGCATATCCTGTACCTTTTAACACACAAAAGCCTATTCGATGGAAAGTTGATGTGCTCATTCAAATTAATGGAATTCGGAAAGAATTCTTCTGGGCTAGAACTCAAGGGTTCAAATCAAAAAGTCAAGAATTGCTCCAAGCTAGAGGGTCATATGGTTGGGGCTATATTGAAAACAATGCAAATTTATATGGTACGCCGAGATATAATGCGTGCAGCTATGAAATGCATGGGTAGCCTAGTACAGCTTCATTGTGTTCGGCATGCTTTGTCATTTGATCTTTATAGGTAAACTTATGCATAAATTTCCAATGTTATCACCATTTTCTCTGATTTTTTTAACAACATTATTATCTTAAGACTTCCTCTTGTAGTATGGGGTTAGGGTATATCACAGTACTCATGAGAATCACTTATTTATTCATTGTGGATTCCAGCAAGATAAAATAGCAAAAGCTAATAAAAAGCGGATAACAAAGAAATCAACTTTATTGGATCATATCAGGAATCTAATTACATTTTGACAAATCAAAAAAATTCTGTTTTTGGACAATAAAAATAAACAAAAAGGATTAAACACATAGCTGAAACTCAGCTTGCACTGGTTAAACTTGATATTGCTGCTATAGATCTTAGATTTTCTTTTGCTATTGGTTGAGTTGAAGCCTTCAATGAGTAGAGCCTTTGATCTCCAACCAATTGCCTTCCTGTAAGGGGAGGAGGGGAGGGGGGGGGGTATTACTGTAAATATTGACTCTCTATTTTCATACATACTTTGCATGGTACATTATATTGTTTTCATTGGCATTTTGTGATGTAAAAGTAAAAATGAATATATTTGCTGAATTTTTTTAATGATCTTAGCAAAAGCCCTGTTCCAACAATTGTACAATGCATGGCATTGCACCACAAGAGTCGCGGTATAGCAGAATGTGCAACTCACATTGTCACAGTATTACTTTCATCACCAGAAGCAAAATTCAATAGAACCAGCACTCATAGGCATCAAAATAAATTGTCAACAACTACTTCAGTGACTGGATCAACTACTGGTTGGATCTTTCCTATTCATTTCAGTCCTGAGCTCAGTTCGAATATTGTTGAATTCTGGAGAAGATGTGCATTTGGTTTGTGTGCAATGATTCGGTTGCGTACCGGATATAATCAATTGGGTCCTGCAGGAATCCTATTCAAGGCTACATCTGAGTTTTTAAGTGCATGGGAGAGTACTATTGTCAAAAAATCAAAGAACTTCTCTGATGATGATAAAGAATGGAAAGTTCCTGTATCTACAATTTTGCAAGAATGCATTAATGTAGTTGATGCTTTAGCACACTGGATGCAAAGTGCATTGAGTTTCTGTTGTTCTGATAGACTTGAAGTAATAGTGCCACTCAATATTTGGGCATTGTGCTTAAATAAGGCATTTCAAATAATACATAAAAGGAGGTGTGTCTATTTAATAACTACTAATGATGTACAAATGTGCAATAAAATTCTGATTGTTTTTGATTTTGAGAAGGAGAAATTCGTGTGTTCTCATTCTATAAAATGTCTATGCAGTCAATTTCGGATGTAGCAAATTTAAATTTATTGAACTTCCGCTTGTAAAGAATAATTGAAAAGTACGTTCGTGCCACATTCAGTTTCAGTTTTAGTTTTCTAATATAATTAATTATTTGGTGGTTCTGGCAGGTTTTGTACATCCACACTAACTTTCCGTGCATAACATATAGATAGATATAAGCATATGTACTTTAGAGTAGTATTGTAAGAAGCACCTTAAGTGTGTGAACAGACAGCCTTAATATTTTAAATATGTTTGATAGAACTTATTTGGACTTTTTGAGGTTTAAAACAAGCATATTAACTAGATATTTATTTTGACAAGCAGCTATTACTTCTGAGATAAAATATCTTTTTTGGCCACCAAACTTGTAATTTTTAAGGAATTTTGAACAAAATACCTGCTAAGCTGCTTATTTATGAAGGCATTATTTTTGAAGTAAGGAGAATGATAATCAATACTTTATTGATCATTGTTTCATTGTAATTTTTTCTTTATTTTCTGTTTGGCAAATTAGTTTTGAGCTTGCTATTTTTAATTTTGATCTATTTTTGCAGCACTAAAGAAGTAAATAGCGCTTCATGTACCATTGAAAAGGAGTATTACCCTAGGATACATGCATTTCTTTTATTTATTATTGACACATATTTATCAAGTTTTCCATCAAACTCATTTTCACACTTGACTCATAAGAAAACACGAGTCACTCTTGCAACTTTACAAGTATCTATTGTTCAACTTGGCATGTTGATTGGAATGGATATTTTCGAAAAATTGAAAAAAAGCACTCATGACAAGGAGTTAAAAGTTGAAACTGATAGCCAATCAGAATGCTCCAATGCCAACTGTAAGTTTGATGAAGAACTGGAAGCATACGAAGAGAATGAAATTATTTTGAATGAAGGTATATTTAATGTAAAATAAATTTATGCTATGATTATTTTTCCATATATTTTAGGAAACATTCAGTACCATTATATTATCATATATTTACATAGGAGATGCTATAAAAAATGTTCAGATTATATGCCTCTATGCCTATATATATGAAAGCAGCTCCATTGTTATTAATGTTACCAAGAAATATTTGTATGTATTAGCAATTCATAAGTTTCTATATGCATTCTATAAATTGTCATCAACTTGGTGAAAGTACCTATTCCTCATTGTATTACTATAAGTTGCGGGTTCGAATCCCATTATACCACATATGAAATTTGTATGACTTAAATGTTGTATATGCTGTGCAGCTAGCATAGAGGAGAAAGATTGGGAATCAATAAGCTGTATAGACACAGATTCTGAGGTACCGCCAGAAACATCAGACATAAAAGAGAATTCCATTGAGCCAGCATCTCTTACGTGTCATTCTCTTGGAGCAGTAAACGCTAGATCGAATTCCCCCGAACAATCAGATTCTGATGAAAATTACGTAGAGAAATCAGATACTGAATTGAAGTCTCCTGAACCAGTTAAAAATGAAGTTGCTTTTTTAAAACCAGTTGAATCAAAAACGATTTTACTTGATGATGCACGTGTAGAATTGGATTTTAGAGGGCAAGTTAATGATGGCTTAAGTATGAAAACTTGGCCATCTTTAGAGCCAATGGAATCATCAGATTGTAAAATCGGTACAACTGAGCCTTCAGTTGAAATTACTAATGAAGAATGCTTTTGGGTTGCATACGAGGGGAAAAGTGCTGGTGGAATGGACATTAAAAGGTATCTGTGTCTGAATGTTCCTTCATTTATACAAAGCTATCTCTTGACTTGCTAGTAAAATTACTTTCTATGATTACTAGTATATTTATAAATTGCTTTAGAGCTTGGAAGATTTTATTTGAATAAATGGAATTTTCACTTTTGTCCACAGAATCATTTTTGCCCTCTACAGTAAAAATATAAAATTAAGTTCATACAATATTATGTGCATATAGATAAAATGGTACCATGGCATTTATAAAGCTTTCCAATTCCAAATACATGTAAAATATTTCCATCAAATTTCCTCATATGATTTTCAAAAATGAAGTATTATTTTTCCTTAATGTAGTCAGGTAGATGTGTGGCAGCCTTACATCGTGCCACTTGCCGAGCCAGGGGCAAAGTGCCCTTATGCTCATTCTGTCAAATTCGACTCATGTTTTGAATCCGGGAATCTTTTACGAGCGGTAGGTTGATTCAGTTCAATTCAGTTTGCATCTCAGTGGTTTTAGTTAGTTAGGGTGTAACTAGAACAAGGGTCTAGCATAATTGGGCCTTTAAATAGATTGCATATACTATCTGTGTTTATAAAATCCAGATATGGTTTTCTATTTCCATTGAAAAACTGCACAGCTCTATTTTGTTTAAATATTTTACTGAAGTCAAAAGTATAAAAACTGCATATCTTTCTAGTAGCTAAAAGATTTACATTATTTCATTGTGAATTATCAGCAAAAAATGCAGCATTTCAAAGGTTGATTATATTTTTACATGTATCCAGCACATATATAAATAAGTGCAGTGAAAAATTTTCTATCTTGAAAAACTGTAAGATTGAATATTTGGATTTTATATAGGTGCAACGAGGCAATAATGAATACGATCTATTGGTAAGACCAGATCTTCATACATACAGACACACGCAGGAAAGTTCCAATTTTTGTTGAAAATTTAATCATGAAAAGGACTTTTAATATTTTTCTATTTTCAGCTTTATTTTGTGCAAAGCATAGTGCCAATTATTTTCAACATATGAAATTCATATTAGAATTAAAAGAAATTATTTGTTTTTAAATGTGGACAATTTTTTACGTTGATTTCTTCCTAGCGTACTTTTTGCCTTCATTTTGCTAAATAAATCAACAATTTGAACATATACAATTATTCCTTTCCTACAGTGGTTCTACTTTTCACTGACAAACATTCAAGCATCTGAAGATAGCAATATTATTCATACGCCTGTTGTTATTAAATTCAATATTATCAATCTAACAAAACCTGAAACACTCTATGGAGCTGGAGGAATGCGCCCTGTGCTGTATTCTCATTATGAGGTGGGTAAGTATGTATGTACGTGTTTGGGTTCCGTAAGCTCCATGATAAATACCCCTGTGGATGAGACTTTCAGTATCATGTGCAAACAACGTCCCAGGGGTATTTACGTTCGGGGGGGGGGAGGGGGTTGGCATTTAAGTTGGCGGGGGGGAACGTGTGTGTCATTTCAGAAATATAGTGTAATGCCCTCAGGTTTACCAAGGGTTTTGTGGTTGGTAGGTAAGCAGGTAGGGTAAGTAGGCGGTAGGTGGTGGGTAGGTAAATAGGTAAGGTGGGTAGGTGGTAGGTAGTGGGTGGGTAGCCTTCCTAATTGCACCTCAGTTTCACTCACTTTCTCTTGTAAAATGTCATTATGTACATGAGTTATTGCTCACAAAAAGTCCGTGTACAAATATTATGACAAATTGGAGCGTATAGTAGCATAAATATTACATATATTTATTCTGCAACTTATATATTTTTTTGCTTTCTTCAATTTCATTTCTCCATTCTCAAACTTTATGGATATATTTTTTAGTCGGAACATAGAGTATATTCTGATAAATGTTCAATGCCGCGAGGATGGCACCGATGTGGAGAAAACATAGTGTATCACCCAAACAACTGGACATATACGGTAAAATATGCTATAATCTACAGATAAGATAATAATTAAATTTTTTACAAAAAAATAGAGTTGCTTATTGGACAGCAAATCTATCAAAAGTCTAAATTGTAGGTTACAAAAAATTCCTTTTTGATCATGCATATTTTCAGTGATGTATTTTTTTCCATGGGTTGGTATTTAATGATAACGGGTCCAATGACTTATCTTGATGTTGTATTTGTGACTTTTCAGAAGCCAAATGGTTCAAAAGAATCATTTTTTACCCTTTCGTTCTCAGTCACATTTCCTCGAATTGGAGATACGTATCGGTTGGCTCACTGCTATCCCTATACTACAGCAGATCATTCTAGGTATCAGGATTTTTAAACTTTTTATTTTTAGTGGTATCATCCTGTTAGAATAGCAAAAGTCGTGCCAAGTTATGTTACATAAATGTTTTTATTAATGGATGCTGGTAGAGAATAGGCATTGTAGGGTCAACAACCCATTGTTTGAATATGCCGTCATAAATTAATTTTCTGCAACATTGCTCAAGTTCTGAAGTATAATTATGTAGCTGAATCCTTAATATCACTAAACTCCTCTCTCTGCTGTGTTTGCAGTGTAGTAGCAATGCCATGAACTTTGATTTAACAGGATTTATCCGTAACACTTCTTACCTACATTATTTTAGCAGAAACTTTGACGCAATTTTGAAATTGATATTGAAAAGAGATTTCATAAATCTCAGTAACATTATAAGCAAAACATACTTTAACATTCGAGCAAATAAATTTGTGCTTAGTTCAATATCAGTAAAATTTTACAAATTCTTCGAAAAGAATCAAAATCCTTCTCTTCAACAAGAATAATAATGAATTTTTTGCATATACATGTTTGGAATTTCTCAAAAGGGATTTAAACTTTATGCACTGATTTGCTTTCACCACAAAATTTTTATTAATAATAATTATTGATGTGGGTCCTTTTTTAGGTTTTACTTGGTGCTTTTGTTTGAATATATATTCAATGCAGAAGCATGTAGGCCTGGTGGTGCTGAATATTATTTACTAATTTAAATTAGGTAAAAGCCTCGATTATGTTGCTAGACCTCTCAGAAATTATTCTAAACCTTTCGCAAATTTCTTCTGAGTATGACCTTTTATCATTAATGAACTAATTACAAATTTAGCAGTCATGTTTGAGTTTTAAACAGTAAATTTTCAACTTTTATTGCCCTTTTGTATCCTCTATCATTAGTGATAAATTTATGTTCTGAAACTGTCAGCATGATTAGAAAAAGATTTCATATGTATGTTTCAAAAAATATACATTTGTTAACACTCAAATTTTACTAGTTATATAGCTTGCAAAACATGATATCAAATTTACTGCTAGGCATATGGATGTAATAATGCAAAATAAAGAAAGAGCCTGTAATATTGTTCGAAGTGTACTTTGTATCACTGTTGCCAAATTTCCATGCGAACTTATTACTATTACTGAAAATGCTGCACTGAGAAGAGATAATGAAGGTAAAAATATACTGATTTTAAAGCTTTATTTATAAATTTTGAATGATATATATATAATTTTTTTGCCAAATTTAAAGAGAATGCTAAACAACTAGAAGAATTATATTATGACATTTTTTCATAAATTGAGTTTTTAAGTTGAAAAAATCTTTGAATTTTTTTGAAGGTTTTCAAAAGATTTAATTGAATATAGTGACACATTCTACATTGCCTAAATTTTTTATGCAATCAATTTGGAGTGCACTTATCTTCATAATAGAAACCAAATTCGATATGTTTTTGTAAAAAAATTTTACTATCAAATTAATTCTCAGAAGTAAACCATGTTCACTTGAACATTGTATGGTGAGGTTGTTAAAATTCGGTTAAAGTATTTACAAAAACGCTTTTTAAAACTCAAATACTGCACTATGGCATATTATTTAAGGAAAGAGTCTTGTACCAAGTGCCCAAAAGACCTAATGAAATAGGAACTTTTTATAGCAACAAAAAAGGTAACTTGCAAACCAATTGCAATGAATTATACCTAAATCTGGCTAATCATATCATAGAAAGCCAATGCATTATTTGTATAATTTCAACACTCTATAATTTCAAATTCTGCTATTTAGTTACTTAATATCATTTAATATGGAATACTGCATAAAGTAAAAAAAGTTAAGCAAATGCAAATAAAATTTGTTGTTTTTTCAGCAACCTTATATGAAAGCATGAGAATCATTGTATTTTAAAGCTGACAATTTGAATGCCAGAACTTAAAATTTTGAGATTTTCAAATACAGTGAACTTCAGATATTACAAGTTTGCTTTAAACTGCTTTGCACAAATCAAATAAGCTAAAATATTATAAAACTCTAATTTTGGCTTTAGCTTTTTGAATCGAGAAAACTTCGGATATAATCAATTAGTTTGGTGGTTCCAACTAGGTTGTTACATTCAATGTTTACTATAGATGTAGAATTTTTAACTTTGAAATTTTTTCTGATTTAAAAAAAATAGAATCACAACAAAAACAAAACATTGTGATAAGTGCTAGAGTTCACCCCGGGGAGACCCCATCAAGTTGGGTACTTCGAGGCATGTTAGACTACCTGACGGGGCCTGACCCTGATGCCTTACTGCTGCGACAGCTATACGTTTTTTATATTGTCCCCTTTCTAAATCCTGATGGAGTTATGTGTGGAAATAATCGATGTAACTTATCTGCCGTAGATCTAAACAGGTAAAATACAAGCTTACATATCTACATAAATATACAGTTTTAAATGAACTTGAGCGCTGGTAGTTTTAGTGATGGGTAATAATGGCAGAGGTTGGAATACTGTTCAGGATATATTTTCGGCACTATCCTATTTTTATATGCCTTTCTTTACTGGAAATCTACATTACATTGTTGCAGCAAATATTACCTCAAATTGAACTTTGCTTTTTAGTTAGTGCATTCATACTCATACATATATATGCATGGACAGTCCGCATTGTACAACATACATAGATTACAGCTGTTCTTTACGTAGGCAGTGGCGGGCACCGGATAGAATGCTGCATCCCACAATATTTCACCTCAAGAATTTGATTAAGTGCAAACATGCTTCAAATGGAGTAATCATGTACATGGATTTACACGGTCACAGCAGAAAACAAAATATGTTTTTATACGGCGTAGATGAAAAACTACCAGCAAAAGCTTCTATAGCAAATTTTCCAGAGGTAATGCACTCATTTACCAAAAAATTGCACATATTTGCCTTTTTTGCAATTTTTGTATGTAATTTATCAATATATATTTATATATATTATATCTAGGAGTGATACAGCGCTATATTTGCTGATAGCATAATATCTAAAAGAGTTTTCCTCTCTTAAATGCATAATATGTTGTTTGCATATTTTAGCTCATTAGCCGAAATCGATTAGGAAAGATGTTCATCAGCTTGAAAGATTGCAGTAATGTTGTGTGGAAAGGTAGAGAAGCAACTGCAAGAGTGGTTGTGTCAAGGGAGCTTGGAGTGCCCAATAGTTTTACGGTACACATAAAGCAAATACAACAGCATATCCATGCATTAATCAAAGACCTTAATGACCTTCAAATTAACAGCTAACTTGACCTTCACATCAAAATTTTAAAAGCTCCCAATGTAAAGTAAGGACAATAGCATGCAATAAACAGGAAGATTCTGCCCATAAAATGTAAAAGTTTTAAAAGGAATGTATATAATGATAGGGTCTAGACCGATAAGAATAATTTTGACCCTTTCCTTCATGTTTTGTGCAACTGTGGTGCAAAAATGAAGATTGGCTTAGTACTTTTTGTTTAAGATAGTTCTACCAATTCATTATAAAATTAATTACTGGTACATATTAATACTGACAAGTTGACTATACATATAGTATACTATAGCCTACATTGAAGCACAGCTATAGAAAATGTTTGTACAAAACTATTCTAGAGCAATTGTAAATTCAATTTGTATATTTTATTTTTCCAACTTATCTCATTCTCCATCTCTCCTCTTTGTGTGGTTGCCTCCTTTTGAAATTCATATTAGTAACCTCAACACTCTTATAGAAATATATTCAATTTAATGAATTTTACATATTTATTACAAAATATTTTTTAAGTTATATTCTGTTGAATACGTATCTAAATATGTATGCATATAGATGGAGTCAAGTTTCTGTGGGATAAGCTTTGGTCCGCTTGCTGGATACCATCTCAATACTGGCCATCTTCAGGGAGCAGGTCGTGCTATATGCGAGACTCTTGTGAAATCATTTTCGAATTCCAGGTCTGTGGTTTCTAGCAAACATTCCACTACTTAAAGTAGCATTCATTCAGTAAATGATTTTTCGACAATACATTTTTTTCATGCACTTTCGAGTAATTGTTCAGCTCATTTTTTCTTCAAATTCGCAGGTCACTTGATTTGTATTTATAAAATTGTATATTTCTGTTATGAAAATGAAGATGGATATTTCATTAAACCAAACAGAGTCTTAATATACGGAACTTCAGTGACCTTGAAACTGTTTTTTTCACCACATTTTAGCAAAAATGAAACAGTTCAAGGATAAAATCTTTGCAATTCATTTGAAGATATGTTGTATAGATTATGATTCTCTTAGGCCTGTAGGATATTTAGTTTATATTGCTTAATTGTCATTTGAATATAAAGCACGATTGAATTTTTGACATTTACAAAATTCTGAAACATTTTCGTATGATGCAGCATCACGGATGCTCAGACAGATACAAAGAGTCTTAATGGAAGAGTCGGTCTAATGCAACGAGTCAGGAACTTGAAACAATCCTCTGTAGTAAGGGCAGTTTACGACCAGTCCTCTTTATCTAGTTCCTTAAAGCAGTGTTGGAAATTCGATGATAGTACGGAAATAACTTGTAGATACAATGAAACAACAAGCGAATTGAATATAGTCTTCCAAAAGGAAGCAGAAAAAATGACTCTAACACCTAGGTTAACATCTCGAAGAAATCATGAAAATAATGCAAATATTAATCTGAGCAGAAGATCATCACTTCATTCTGACAGCGGTTATTCAAGTGTAAGACAAACTCGAGCCCAAAGACAGTTTGGTAGACAGTTAAACAAAAAAATAGACTCGTTTTGCAAACTCATTGTATCTGATCAAAGCGATCATGAATTCAAACAGTCTGAGCATACAAACAAAGATATTGAATCGTTTTGTAGCGAATCTCGGAGCGCTTCAAGCAATGGCAATACAGTGCAATCGGGGAAGATGGAATGTTCTAGAACACCAAGAGGACATACAGACATTTCGAAAAGCCACAACATATCTATACTGCCAGACATCATCAAGTCTCCGAAAAAGGTTAAAGGGAAAAGGAAAAAAAATCGCTGAAATAGACCATATATATATGTATGTTTAATGAATTAGCGTCATAGTTAGTTTGATATAGAAGATATTACACTAATATTCAAACGAATTGCTTCAAAGGCTGCATCGTGTTCCAAGTGGATTGATTATACTGTTTTTTCTTTGCATTTCATTTAAGAATATACGTATAAAGCATAAAAAATCTTTCTATATTGCATAAAATAACATTAACATTGAAAAAATGGTGCAAATCTGTATACAAAATGCCTATTTTGAAATATCTTCTTAAATGAATACCAAGATGAAGAAGAAATAATTTTACAACTAAATAACACTATTTCGACTTAAAATAGACATAGTTGTCAAAAAAGGAAAGATATATTACGAATAGATGATAATTGCGATATAAGATTGAGAAAAAATTACAATTGGAATAATTTCAATTCACTACATTGAAATTATTTACCTCCGCAACTGTAAAATATTATTTTTTTGAAAATGTAAAAGTCACCATCGATTACTGGCTCATTGCCAGAAGCGCATCTATTTGGGCCCAAAAATTTTCCAGTGTAAATGTACATTTTTCTATGGCTTAAAAAAATATGTAGAACTTATATTACTAGAAAACGAGCGAGGAACATTTTTGTAATTTTTATCTGGGAAGGCTTGCTGCTTCTAAGTGCAATGCGCGTCCAATACATATGTGAATATTATGATATAGCAGCCTAATAGAACGAAAAAAAAGGCAACACAAGCGCATATTAAAGATGCGCATTATGATTTTATTTCTTTCTCTGAGGGTTTGGCGAGTTGTTGGCCAGATTCTAACGACGATCGCAAGATTTCGTCTTGAACAACCTTAGAATCAACACCTAGAAATTTATCCCAGCGTTGATTGTACCAATCCTGTATCTAAAAAAGAACGTTTTATCAACAATTGGACACTCTCATTACCTAGTTATGGTTTCTCACCTCAGAAAAACAATGCTTATTTTCGATGGTGGTAGTCCCATAGTCAGCCTTGAAAACCATATGGAATCCGAGATAGGCTGTCCCGCCATAAGTAATAATTTTCCATACTCGCAATGTTTGCGGCTTCAGTTGATGCATTTATTTTCTCATTGACAGCAAGCTCTTGTATTGGAGGAATTTTGACAAATTTTTTGGACAAAGAAGTGAAAATTTTAAAGCACAAAGCTTAGGATTAAACTCACTCGTATTACTACATGCAATTAAGAACTAACTCAAGCTAAATCACGTAAAAATACCGCCTTTGTGACATATAATAATTGTTTTTATTATTATTATCCGTTATGTTACCCGTTGAAGCGTAAAATTTAATATTCGGATTATCTCCTAAAAATGTCTCGGTTTTTGTTACTTTTCACTTGATCGACTCAATTCGAAAAGGTTGTCGCTACTGCTACACTGGACGAGGCTGTTTTTCGCGAGACAAGCTGTTATAACTTTTAGATTAGTAGTTTAACAACACTAGGGAGGCTATCGTTTTCGTTGATTAGTCTCGCGTGTCACGGAAGAGTATTGATTCAAACTTTCCACTATTTATCATTGGAACTATTTATTTTTCAATCGTCCTATCATTCTAGTATTCTGGTACCACTTTGCTGTTTTAGATTGCTCCAAATGCGGTTTCTTTCTATTAGAAGGGCTGTAATATTAATATTGCTTGGTACATGCGTATCTGCTGAGGTAATTTCACGTACATGTCACATTCACAGAAATGAGAACTCCATTTTCTGTAATAGTATCAGTGCATGCATAAAATATAAATAAGATGATTAAGCAGATTTTTCTATCTCCTTTCTTATTGACACTGCGCAACTTTGGATTCAAACAACGAAGACTTCTTTGGTGGAGGTACGATGATTGTACACTGTGTCAAATTGTGCATTATTTTCCTAATTTTAAGTCTTCGTTGCAGAAACGTGATGGTTTGTATGCAACTCAACCGAAACTTCGAGTGCAAGGCGTTGATTTACCAGCAGATCCGTCTGTTATTGACTTAAAGTTTTTCCCAGAAATTTCATCGGAAGATTACACGCTCTCGGTTCAGCCTACAGCTTTGGTGTTAGAGTTGACCTCAGCAAAACAATGGATACTATTAGAAGACAATTCTCCGCCATCGCCTCTTTTTCTTACTAGTGCTAAGGTATTTTCTTATATAAATTTTTTATATTGATTAGAGTTTGTTCTTAATAATGTGTTTGGAAAATAATACTGGCAAAACTTGTCCTGAATTTACAATTTAGCACTTTTTTATTTTCATAAATAGCCATATTTTAGTTGCTCGTATAACGTATATATTTATATGCTTGTAAATTAGCTACTGGGTTTGGTCTATTCATTAAAATAAATTAAGTGAACTACCTGTGCATTGAATAAAACCTGTAAAGAACAATTTTTCGCTGAGTTTTTTAAAATTCTACTCTATCTAGTAACTTGAATCTTGCCTCTTTTAATCTTCAAGTTATACGCTAGCGTAATCAGCAAATCATGGCTAATATCTAAAGCTAATAAAAACTCGATGAAAATTCAGTGCTTCATTTTAATTTTTATAAATACTTTTTTCTCTAGGTTGATGGCAAGGAATTGTTAGAAAGTGGCGGCATTCAGGTGGCCTCCGTATATCCTACTCCTGATGTTCAGTCATCCGATAGGCTCATATACACCACTACACCACCAGAAATTTACATTAATGGAACATCTTTTAACACTAAGCATACTGCCTTGTTTTTTGATCCTCCGCTTACCGATGGTATGCTTGCCAACTCAATTGCTTATTTTCTGTTTTTTTGCTTTTGCATTCCAATTTCACCTATTTCCGTGCATCTTCAATGCCATTTTCACTTCAAAAGATACCTCCAAAAATCAATTTTTAAAATTGTTTTTACGATATTTCTCTTTTGCTTTTTATATCAGGTGAGGATTTTTCGTCTACTGTTTTATCATCAACTCAGATAAAGTTAGTTAAGAAGTATGGAAAGAGCTGGAGGAAGGATGGCCCCGGCCCTTTAAACATATTAGCAATTGACACTGGGGGCGGTCGATTAGGCTTAGACCCCGAAAAGGGGGGTAGAATTATAGCCGAAGTCCAGGCTGATTTGGATGGGCACGGTGTGACTGTTGAAACTCACCTTGAAAGAAAGGTAAGTTACCAAGAAATTTGTTCTAGAATTATACATGTTATGGTAAAATAGTATTAACAATGAAAATTGACATTCACATCTTCTAATGGCGAGTCATTGAATTCGAAAATAAAACAGTTATTTCTTAACAGCTCACAGTTCAGCTGCATAAACAGTTCGGTGCTCAATATATATTCATGAATCATACATGTAGCATAGGTGGTGAATCTTTAAAGACACAATTCATTACATTTTTGTATGTAAATTTTTAAGGCAAATGTAGGATTCACGATTTTCCGCTACTGAAATATAGAGTGCTTTGAATCTTAATCAATGTATGAAGATTACAGTAAAATTCGAGTATAGCGAATATAGCAAAACCACCGAATTCATTTGATGTAAATTGAAATTGGTGATAGGTAGAAATAAATAGGACTTTTTCGTTTTTTATTATAAATGAATATTAATTAGAGCAAATTCAATTTGTTTTATACTACTTTTGCTGCAAAATTAACCATTTAAATACAACAAAATTTCAAAATTTATACCCATTTCGGCCAATTGGTACAAAATTTGAAAATTTTGAAGGTCCATAAAGGTTTGAATCAATTTGTAGGAGTAAAAATTATAACCGATTGTTACTAATTTGACTATGAAATGAATGTAAGAACATTTTTTTAATAAAAGTTTCCGTACTTGGACAGGTTCACAGACAAAAAAAACATTTCTTATAGCAGTATCTTGTGCTATTTAAAGTATTGATTATCATCGCTTTTTGTTTTTTTGACATGAAATTTTCAATATGGTTAGATATATCAATCGACTCCAACACTGAAGATCGATGGAGCAGGCTTTAATGTTGACGGAACGAACTTGCGTTTCGGAAACACTCTACGCGGCAATGGGGTCAACTTCACTATTAGTGCAATCACTAACACAGAAATCACTCTATCTTTAGTACCGGGGTCTAAATGGAGAAAAAATGTTGATAACTTACCAGGACCACTCAATTTGTTGGCTGCTGATGCTGGGGATGGGTATGTAGCTTTAGGACCCACCACTGTGAAATCAGGAAGAAATGTTGCTACAGTAAGTGAAACGATGTTGTCCAAATTTATGCCAGATCATTTTTTAGTTAAAAAATTG
The DNA here is from genome assembly GCA_032358265.1 of Vaucheria bursata. Lineage (NCBI taxonomy): Eukaryota > Xanthophyceae > Vaucheriales > Vaucheriaceae > Vaucheria > Vaucheria bursata. The sequence goes on along the minus strand of JAULBW010000666.1, from coordinate 126,789 downwards.
ATACTGATGAGGCTATCTTTTTAATTTCATGCAGTATACATATGTATGTTATTTTTTTCATTTTTCGTTCAATGTATCAGACTTATACTTTAATATCTGATGAATTTCATCTTATTCTAATGATGATATCATCTATGATGTATTTGATTCAATTAACTCATAAAAATATGCATGTGCAGAACCTTGTTCTTAATCAGTTGTATTATATTATTTATTGTCATCTAAGGGTATGTTATGAATGTACTATGGTGTTGGGTATGTAGGTATATGAAGACCCTACTGTAAACCCTAGTTCGGGTTTACTTTACAGAACACACGGACATACTCTCTCTATTACTGGAACTGGTTTTAGCACTGAATTCCCCCCTATCTTTTACTTTGAAAATGACATCCTCACTGCAAGGTAAATATTGCAGGCGTTATACTAACTTCGGATATGACGAATTTATTCGGAAATCCTGAAAAAATTGTTATTTCCGAAAATCTGGAATTATGCAATGAGATACGGAAGTATCCATAAAAAGAACTATTTTCAGAAATTATTCTTCTTATATAAAAATTTATTTCCAAAAAATAAACCATAACTCTTTTCCTATGAGTTTTATATAGGCACACCCTAATAATTTCAGTAGTTCCATAACTTCAGTTGCGATAATTTATAATTCATTATTTTCAGAATTCACTTTTAGCTATTCAAAAAGTTCAATGCGTTATTTGTTCCTAATTTATGCGATGTATGTCCTATATAGAGTGGATTACTTTGCCAATGTGGTTAATCGAACTGCAGTAGACTTGATGTTGGTGGGCAAAGCATGGATGGCAAGTGCTGGTGAGCTTAAATTGTACGCAATAGATACAGGTGCTGGAAAGGTTAGTATATTAGTATATGTATATATTGTTAACTTTAGATACAGCAAATTCGTCACACCCGTAGCTGGTTGTATCCAAAAATCTAACGCTGAACTTGAATGACTAAAACTTTTTTGTTTATTCGTTATAAGTGAAAATTCATTATAACCGATGTAATGTATCCAAAGTTCACTATAAGTAATATTGTCATATGTCACTCATTTAGGCATGAAAAATTACAGTTGAGTATCCGAATCTACTCGAATTAAATCTAAGTGAGACTCTGTTCGGGTACCCCACATGCATCCCAGAATTTCCCCGAATGTTTTCTAAATTGGCTAAAACAGTACTATATGTGTGTGATCACAATTAATTGAATGACTTTTTTGTACGACAACAATTTAGAAAAATAATTTTAATGCAGTTTTGCTGTGTAATGTGAGAGTTGAACTTTCTTTTCATAGTGTTTCAATTGAATTTGGCCTTTTCGACAAGATATTATCATTCTGTTTGACTTTTGTAACTGAAAACTTATCCAAGTTTTTGAGATTTTAACATTAGCTTTCCATAATTTAATGATTGCTGTGTTTGAATGGATGCAGCAAAGGGTAACTTTCCATCCTCTTAGAGAATTTCATTTGATTTTTTTGTTACTTTTGATGTACTATAGGTTACTTTTCCTGAGCTTGTGACGGTGGCTCATGTAATTGAGGATGCTGCAGACCACGAAAGCGGATTAGTAGTATTTCCATCTAATTCATTACTAATGTATCAGTCTAGTTACAGTACCCCATTAATCATTACTGGTTCTGGATTCAAGGTGAGTTTTGTCAGTTACTTATCACTTAATGAAGTTTTATCCTTTAAGAGAATATAATTTGTTTCATCTAAGTGATATAGAAAAGTTATTATTAATGCCTATGAGCCATCCATTTTAGTTAAGCCACTTTTTTTAATGTTAGCTATTTCAAGTGCTTTTCAATTTTTAAATTTTAGATTGTTCGTTAAACTAGAAATTAATATTTTTCAGCTTTACTGTTATAAATTTGGTCTTACGATCAATTTAATTCTAATATTTAATTTGTAATGTACAATTTCAATTTTTTACTGTCTTTTTTTCTAGTCCGAGCCAACACTAGTATTTAACCCTCCTCTAACTGCAAGTACGGATTACGTACTGACCGTAATAAGCGAAACTCAGCTATCCTTGAAACTTCAGAGCGGCAAGCAATGGCGTCCTATTGGGGGCCCCTTAACACTTGAATCTATTAGCATCAATGGTGAAGTTGTTGCTTTGGGTGGTGGGTTAGGGATAAAGGTATATATCAATTGCTCCTATTTGCCCTTTTAATTTTCATTTTTTAAATATTTTATGTTGAACTTTGGAACCAAGGCGGCTAGGAGGATTCTTACAAACGTAACTTACAGATCTCCTAAATAAATGCAAAGGATAATTTTATGTAAATAAAGTATTCCATTTACGAAAAACTTGTTAAAAATAACAGTTTTTAGGTCACGTAAGCTAATAGACTAATGCACTGTTAGATTTTCAACGTTGGAATCATGGATTTTTAATATTAGTTGGTCCCACTTGATAAGTTTGAATCTCTAAGAAATTTCGAAATTGCTCATTTGAGGTTTTCTCATTGATGCTATAGTATTGACAGGCAGTGTTGTGAGGGTAATAACTGTAGCTTTTTCTGTGATATGGTTAATAATGCAGGTACAACTATTTAATATACCCATATCCGTGTTGTATACCCGCTTGTATTAATAACTCTAGAATAGTGATATTGTTATGAAAGATGTAACAAAAGAATATATTTCAATATTCAATAGGATATTTGTACAATTTAGCTTTATCTTGTTTTCTTCATAGGTTGCGACTATTTTGAGCGATCCACATGTAAAAGAGGAGAATTTACGAATATATGCAACGTTTTCAAAGCATTTTACCATCCAGGGTTCAGGTTTCATGAGCTTGTATGACCCAGATTTTCAACCCAAGGTTGTACTTGACACCGTTTCACCTGATTCCTTCATAGTGTATTCTACTTGGACGGACAAGTAAGTGTTGTCGAATTTAGTTGTTCTAGAAACTTGATCTGTACTTGCATATTCATAAAATGACTAGTATACTGGATGAATTATATAGTAGTATACTAGTCTGCACCATTGTAATATTCAACATAGAATTGCTCTAGAAATACTCCTTTTCAAATAGTCGTAGGTATACTGGATTTTGTAATGTACTAGTTGTCTGGACTGTCTGTTACACTAGCTAGTATCAACATGAAAACACATATACTATATTGGTTTAACTCATAGTTCGTTGTTTTCTGCATTTGTGGATGTGTTTAGGAGCATTAAGTTATGGTTAAATGCTGGCAAAGAGTGGGCACATCTGAGTGGCGATGACACAGCAATTATTAAAGTTATCAGCATTGACACTGGAGCTGGACCGGTATGCTTTATTGATATATATTAAAAGAACAAAAGAAATATACTGCGATCGTAATAGTATATTCAATGTATAGCTGATAAATTATTGGATATAATGACCTCTTTAAGTTAGAAAATTCTAAGAAATGAAATTGAACAAAATCTTTTGTTGCGAAAGGACAAAAGTACTATTTACTGCTGGACGAATTATTTTTGGTTTAAATGTGATGCACATTTATGTATAAAATCGTATGTTTTTTATCGCAAGATTATTTTATTGAAAGTGGCCTAAATAGGTTAAAGTTAAATATGGAATAAACGATTATGTATGTTTTGCAGGTTCTGATGCCGAATGGGGGTACAATGGTAGTGACTGTTCATGCGGATTCTGATGAGACACTATGCGATGATTCGTGCACTTACGCCAATGATGGACAAGTATGCGTATGCTGCTTTTTGCATAGTTCTTACTTGATTTTTTCAAATACTTCAGCGTATTTTCATCTTTGTACAACAAAAAATTTATTTTTTACTTTTATTCCATTTTTATGCTTCTATTAGATTCTCTTACATTTTCTTAAATTTTTGGACTTGTAGAAATTGTGTTGATGTTAGCATATATATTAGATTGGTATGGAAATGTACAGATCTGATTTTCATTCAAATTTATATGTTTATAGTGCGATGAACCATCCGAGGAGACTGGAGGTGTGTTTGGAAGCAACAAAGGTGCATTTTTTTTATGTTGATATAGAAATGCTGGCTCAACTTAAAGCATGTTTTTCTTTACGTGGTGCATAGGAAAATTGGGATACTATAGCGACGATGCCAATCAATATTCAAGTAGTTATAGGTAATTTTCTGATGTATGAGTTTTTTAATTTTTGTGTCTGCATGTATGTGCAAGTTATCATGATGCTGCCTTCAAAGTTCTCTCCAAATAAAGCGACTGGGCAGTTTCATGTGTTCTTTGAAAAGTTACTTACATCGAATGGAGCAATTATAGTAATCAATTGTGACTTATAAATTTTTCGATAAAAAGCCAATTTTTTTTAGTTTTAGCCTATGCTATTAGCTGGTGCTGGTGGCACCCCGTTATAATAGGACCACTGTGGCACCATTAAGAATGCTATTATACTTCTTACCTTTTATTATTGCATTTGAAAACTTTGTTTTAATTGTATATGAACAGTGCTAGTTCCTCATATGCTGGGCATTCTGGGTACGGCGGTTATACTAGTGATGACTTTGCATTCGGCCTTGCTGCGTGTGATCCCGGCACAGATTGTACTGATTGCGGACTTAAGATAGTAGTGAATGGAGCATGTACAAATACATGTTTAAAGTAAGTTTCATATATATATATATATATATATTACCTTGAACTTTTGAATATGGGTTAATTCTATAGTTGAAAAAATAATATGAGCAAAAAGCCAGTAAATATGGAAAAAGTATAAAAATGACTAGATTCATTACTTTTTAACTTTGCTAATTGGACAATAAGTTGCACTGATAACTAATGGCACAATCATCATTGCATCAACTTTGATGTCATGAACAAATGAAAGGATCGTAGACTTTTTGGATAGTTTTTTCGATGTCAGGGTACTATTGACCTCCATGAAATTTGGAAAATTAATATCTTCATTGTTGTCGTCTTCTATGTCGATATGAGATAAATTGAATATATCGAAGTGAAATGTATTTTCAATGTTCTTAGCAAAAAGATAAAATCATACAAACTTTTCAGCATAATTTCTAAGTTTTGCTAAAAAATAGTTTGCAAAATTTATGGAAAAAATTGTTTTGCACAGTCAAAATTTAACATTTTTCTAATGTTCACAGAACAGCAAGAGATGGGGTTTGTGATGACCCCCGGGTAGGGGGGACATGTGCATCGGGTACTGACTGTCAAGATTGTGGGCCTGTTGGTGCCAGTAATTTTTCTAAATTCACCGAGGGTGTTGATTGGGATAGCAGTGCATACAGTTCAGACACAAGGTAATACATATAGACTCAACTTGTACATTTATGTTCATACATTTAATTTTTTAAATATTTTTTTTCAATTTTTAATTATAAAAATCTGAAATCAAATAGATTATTCTGACGAAATTTAATATTATTGGTTGAATCAGTTGGTATACGGATGATAGTTCATTTCTTTTGGATGATGACTGGGTTCTGGAGGGTCAAGCAGCAAATGCAATGCCTCAATACAAGCGAAATTTTCAAGACCACCAATCTGTACACCACGAAATGGTAAGCTTTTCATTTTAACATAGAACCATATCGAATTTGTAGCAAACAAACATCACAGATTTTTTCATTAATATGTTAAGTAGAATATTCCTACAAAGGGAATATTGTTATTTTTTTGCTTTTGAGCTGGAACTGTCTCTGTAATTAGTAAAATGTTAAATTCTTGCAAAAAATGAAATTATTAAGAATTGATCTGCCTGATATGCACAGCTACCAAAAAAAATCTTTCAGAATTTTATTGAAGCTTTAGAGAATCGTTCATATATATTATGAAACAATCTTATATAGAAATTTTCTTGCTTTATGGATGTAAAAAATAACTTTTTTAAATCTCATTTTCTTTAGTTACTAATGAGAAATAAGAGAGTAGGTAAACTGTTCAAATCTGTAATTTAGCGCAATGTCATTTAGCCATAATTTTTATTAAAAAAATTATTTTCCTTTTAATAGGAGGGGTCTGGTGATATTTTCATGGATGTGTTATGGGCAGTCGTTATGTTGGTAGGTGGTACTGTTTCATTTGGATTCTGCCTAGTAGCCTACAGAAGGCTTAAGACAGGGAAACCTCCTAATTTTGTACCACTACCTCATCGGGGCGAGGATGGTGACGATTTTGAGATGTCGCGTTTAAATGCGGCTGATATTACCCCTGATGTTGTTAGGATTGGATGAATTTTCATTCTTTTTGCCCTTTCGGGGAAATATGAAAGGGTAATTCGGATTGATCTTAAGCAACTGTACCTTTTCTTGTGGGATATAATGATAGGCTTTACAGTAGAGAGCCTCCTGGATAGCATGAACTAGCTACAGATAAAAAAATGCTGATTTTGATCTTTTTTGTCAGTTTTGTTTTACAATACTTATAATGGTTTCAGAGAACTTATTACATCATATGCATTCTGTTTTTGAAAAGCGAACTGCAAAAATTAAAAAAAAGCTTTTAAAAGTGACTTTTTCAACAGAATAAATTAAGCATCATTTGAAATTTAACTCTCTCGGCATCTGAATTTTCGTTTTTCTAGTTCTGGCAGTTGCTTTTCTACAAGACGTGCGTTTTTAGGTAAAAGTACTCTAGAGTGATTAAAAAGCTTTCTTTGACACTGGAATTTTCTCCTACAAGGAATGTAATGTTGAACTTCGTCTATATTCGAAAAAAATAGTTTTTTGTGCATATTTCCATATTTGTGACTCTTCGTTTGAGACATGATTTTGGGGAAAGCGCAGGCATCTTGAATTACAACCTATAGATAAATGTAAATAAGCTTTCTAGCAACAATCAAAAAGTAAATTTAAAGAATTTAGTCTATTCAAACATGAAATTGCTAAGCATGTTCAGTTGTGTTGATCAAGCGTTTAGCTGCTAAGGTTAAAAAATTCAGATTTTTCAAGAAATAAAGTTTCCAAAATATTTTCAGTTGGCAAAAAAAAATAAACAGTTATGTAAGCCAATCCAAATATATCAATTTAGATAAATGCAACAAAGATCTTCATTCAAATTATCAAGCCTCCCAGCCTTAAATATATTCTTTAGGTGATTGTCTTCACTGTCATATTGTTGTACCACATCTCTTGTGGAATGCTCAAATTCTCATCGATTGAAGTCAACCAAGGAATTCTTTCTCATTTTTTACTGAACGGATTTCATATTGAAAATGCAATAAAAAATGTAAGAACAGGGTAGGCAACGAATATAAGCTGATTCGAATCACGAGCTCATTGAATAGATGCATGATGTATATTTTCTGGAACGTTATTTTAATATTAAACGTCTTATTTTGATAATAAGTGGACCTAATAGTCTCATCTTACGATAAAATTCCTAATCCAATGTTTTATCTATAGGTCCAGAAAATCAAAACAGCAACATTTTAAGTCTTAAAGTAGATCAATGTATTTGAATTAATTTATACATGCCAAATAAATAAAAAATTTGTTCAACTTACATATAGGTAAAGATATTTTACTGCTCTTATTGATACTTTTTTACCTCATCTGTATTGTATATTTTTTATCTTTGCCTCTTTCAAAAATTATATGTAAATCATATTTTTGAGTTCTAACACATCAGACTTCACTGCGTTCAAGGCACTTTTGGTTTGCTCCTCACTGCGCCGTGGCTGTTTGCATGTTCTACATTGAAAATTCCCCTAGTATGCAGTTTGAACTACCCTACTGTCTTCTTCATGTTAGCTTACTTTACAGAGTCTTTGTTCTATTTGCAAATGCTTGAATCATTTTGCAGCATACCTGAAATAGCTCAATTTTACTAAAAGTTTCACAATTTTTGTATACTTTTTTCGTTTATTTTGATTAAAATTAATGTCACATCTCCTTCATCATGTGTTTTGTTTTTGAAAGTGAAAAACGATCAGTACTGTCATAATTTATCATGGCAAACATCATACAGGCAATGATTGCAATAAGTATTTAGCTAAACATTTAACACATTTTGGCTAACTTCTCGAAGGGTGAAGCTTACACAACCAGATATATCCATACTTATACTACAATCAGCTGGAAAAAGTAGTTTTGGAAAAATCTTTCTTATAAACAACTGAATGAACTCGAATTAACGTCCGGAAATTTAGAGAAACACTGTGGCACTTAATTTTTGAGAATGATCAATATTATTTTAGAATACCAACTTTACGAAGGCTTGTAAATATTTTTGGATGTGAAGTCATGGCCATGACCAGGCTCTTTGATGCATACCATTTATCCATAGCAGAGAAAAAGTATGATTTGGTGCAAAGACCTTATGAACGAATACTCTGACATATTAGAACAATTTGCGAGTACTTTTAACATATCAAGTTTTAAATATAGAGCTAACTGGAGTTTGTAATTGATATACGAATCTAACCTAAATTAGGCCAAAGATTTTCTCATTTTAATAGGCCATAAATTACAGCGATTGCAGTTTTACTTTGTTCACGTACATATCCCATTGATATATATAGTACTGCATAATCTAATTTTCTGAAAGGTATAACCACTGCTACAGTGTATGCAATCAGACATAAATTTTGTACTGTTAGCCATGTATGAATCAGATTCACTTCGTTCAAATCTTCATCCAATAATGATATCCATCAAAGGAAAGAAACAAGGTTTATTGGTACATAAAAATATCGGCTCTATATTCTAGCACCAATGTAAACCATCTTTCAATTCTTTGAATTTGAAAAATATCGTCTGAAGTATCTCATCCAGTTTTCAGTCATCATGTTCATATATAGCTAAAATATAATAAACTTGATAGATGTAAAAATATCAGCATTTGCAGAAGTTATTAGTCACGTTTGATGCGAATTCTGGTTCATTGGGAAAACATAAAATTTAACATACATTTAAGATATATATATATATATTATAAGAGAAAATAAAAATGTAAACATCGTTTGGGAGAATCATAGCCTTATCATCATGCCATACTGCATGACAGGCGTGTACTGGTTGTCAGCTTCTATGATGCAGACTGCCATTGAGTTTGCATCAATTGCACGGTATATTGCAGTTATAACACCGGAATCCTCCCTAATTTAAAATAATCCGATGATTCAAAATTTTTCAATTCAACATAAAAAAGGATGTTCGTGATTCTGTCAACCTGAATAGCAGAGTTGCCGTAGCAGCTTGAGGATGGAAAAATCCTTCACAAATATGACCTCGGTAGTCCCATTCCATTCGCGATGTACCATCGCTATTACGTATAACCTGAAGCAGATAGACCAGAACGGTAGATGATTTAATTTAAAAAATAAAATTATGCATTTGAGTCTGATTGCAGTAACCAAAACCGATGAAAAAATGACTTTAAATAAAATTCGGATACAATGAATTTTGTGATACTAAATTTTCACTGAAAACGAATTGACGAAAAATCAACACTCTGTATAGTTCAGCTTCTGATTTTCGGATTAACAATTTAATTCTCTGGTTTCAACAAATTAGTTAATGATTGGATGTTTTCACTGTAATAATAAAAAAAACGTAAATTTACTCCTGAATTACCCTAATAATGTTAGCAAAGGGAGCATCAACAATAAAAAAATAATTTTATAGGCGAACAATGGATTTGTACAATCCCTTAATGTGTTTAAATGCTATAATAGGAAATGGTCCTGACAACATAGTTTGACTTGCTTTCAACGGATTCGTATTTCTTTAGTAGTTTGATATAATTCATGCATAATAAACGTTCATCAAGCGTATTTAGCTAGTTACCAACAACTTGTGGATTTTGAAAAGCGTAAAATGATCCATTCCATTACGCAATGAATTGATATTATGATGACTACTCTAAGAGTATTCAAACCTGCATGGAGAAAGCTAGTTTAGCATCTTCTCCTAAGATCTCGCCGCTAGCAACTGAACGGATAGCACCTTTGCTAAATTTCCAATTCAGGAAAGTATTACCCGGCTCAACTGCAGCGTCAGTTTCTTCCTCAATCAAAACAATTGAATCACTTCCTATGAAAATATAATTAGCGCTTTATGGTATGAAACAGTCACGGTCCGCTACATGATACAGCATTGCACCTGAGAGATGCTGAAATCCAGCTCCGAAGTATCTCCACTGCAGATTTCTCTTCCATCGGCCTATCAGATATTTAGCAAAGTCGTTTCGAGGAATTGTGTGAGCGACCTTTAACGAAAAAAGGAAGAGCCCATGTTAATCATATTATTAAGAATATAACATAAGACCACTTACAGATGATGACATGGTGGAATCTAAATTGTAGGCTAGCGCGGCAAGAAAAGAAGATCAAAGAGAATGATTAGTAGGAAAGCGGGCAGATCCTCCTAAAATCATCTAAAATCTAAAAGTATCTTTAAAAATTTAGGACTTTTTTAGGACAATAAACTTTTTCGGAATATTTAGGAAGAAACAAATTTTAAAAATACTGATTTTAAAAAAATTTTTCGCAAAAAATATATTTGAAAATGGTCAGAGGCAAGTTTGTGCAAAATATATCAGGTTGACTTTTTCTTCTTGATATACTTCAATGGATATTCATTCTTGTTGTCACTTGTCTTTTACCTAACTGCTTTAATCTTTTTCTCCAAGTTGCCTGTTTAAGGTCAAGTTTTGTTTTATAAATAAAGTTCTGTAGAGCTTCATCCATTACTAGCATTTTGTATTTTCTTGATTCAAATGGAATTTGAATTGTACCTTCATAAACACTGGTTAGTATTCAAGAATAATCTAGGTTTTCTTCTTACAAAATTTTAAAAAGCCCCTAAATCAGGATATCTAGGTGGAAACTTTTGACCAATGGATGTATTGTAATTTTCAGTGCTGTTGCTTGTATGAGATATTAGATTAGGATAAAATTGTTAGTAACGTATGTTCAAATATGAAATTTTACGTGTCATCCATATCTTATGTACTGTATAAAAATTTTCCATTTTCTCCATTTCAATGTGTTCATTCTAGAACTCCACAATGAAAATGAGCCGTAAATATTCAATGTCTCCAAGGAAATTGTCAAGACCAATGATACAAAGAATGCCAACTTTTTCAACTATTTTTTTTGGAAGAGAATTATTTGAAGTTTTAATTTTTCTGTGGAAAGCTGGTATTAGATGAAAAAAGCATCAACAAGTACACTTTTGGGAAACATAGACTTGATCAACTTAGCAAGGGATATTTCAAAATCACGAGTAACAGTTGCAGAATCCTAATCATATTTTAATTGCACCAATATTGAAGGGAACATCTCACAGTACAGATGCACATGGAATACGTCATTTAGATATTTTATCAAATTTTGAAATTATTGCCAGTAGCACAAAAGTACAGGGTCTATTTTGAATGCGCCATCAGCTAAGGCTTGTGCACAATCATGAAGAAAATCAATACCATCATCTGTTTGTAGTAGTCTCAAACATTTGAATTGGAATATTTTCAAAAAAATGTGCAATCAATAATTATGATGCAATGAGGTGATCTCTGAACATTACCAAGTTGTCTCCTGTCCATTACCTTTTAAACCAAATAGAATATCTCTTTAACTGAGATTTTAGAGAACAATTTGCTAAATTTTTCTTCAAACCATTGTTTTGCCTTAGTTAGAATCTGCTTATGAACAACTTCAGAATGTATTAAGTGATTGGCGACATGTTCTAAAGTTAATGGTGGAATGAAATTTTCAAGGCCACATGGCTGAACAGCTATCCAATCCTATTTTGTGTTTTCAGCTGTTTTCGTTTTGCATGTATGAGGAATTTTTTTCTGCAACTTTTCTTTCAACAATTCTCAGCTTGTATCTAGCGTGGAAGAACGTACACTGAAAGCATGTGCGTCTAACCATTTTTCTTCTTGTAAATGTCTGTTCTAACCATATCAATAGTTTTTGTGATTCAATAAGATGGTGACTGCTAAATTTCAGATTATTATGTCAAAGGTTTTGATTCATTCATAAAGTTGGTAATTGAAGATTTTGACTGTCAACCAAATTCAGACTCCAAGTTGTAGATTTCAGATTTTTTGGAAAGTTTTAAACTGCAACAAAAGTTTATGGAGATCTTGGAGCAGATTGCAGCATTAAAAAATTTTAGTTTCAGTAGAATTTTCAGAAAATCTGCCACATTGCCTAATTTATTGCACTATGATGAGGAAAGAGCGGAGTATGGTAGGTCACCCACAGAGAGGAGCAGTATTTACTGAAATAGTACCTTTTTGTGTCAAATTTTAAGTGTCAGGAAATCTGCCCTGTGCCAAGATACCAGGACTCCTACATCCCCATAAACTATTAGGAGTTGATGGTTTAACAGTACAAAAACCGATTAGTAGCACTTGTTCAATTTGCATTGTAAATTCAAGGCGCTAAAAAATTTACTGATTTTTTTATCTAGTTCACTTCCTGACTATGCAACTAGTTACAGTTACATTCAATGATGCAACAGTCTGGGATGCATTTTTGAAGAAAAAACTATATTTGTTTTTGTCCTACAATTCAAAATGTAAAAGACCACAATGAACTTTGTCATGACAGCATGAACATCTATTTGAACAATCAGTCACCATGAAAATTCAACCTGATAATATCATGACAAAACGCTGGAGTTCTATGACCTTCAATTTACAAATAGAATAGAGTCAACAAAAATAGTGCCCAACAGGCAATAATTCGTTGATACGATGTAATTAGGCATATCTTCAAACCATGAACAAGATAAGCTTCAACTTGATGATAAACTTTGTGTCCAAGGGTAGGTTTAGATTGCAAAGCTATATTTGTCGAAATAAAATAGAGATAAAATGTTTAGATAGAAATATACAGAAAAATCTGAAGCATTAGTTGAGGAAAAATATTTGTATCAATGATTTTGTTTTATCTCGAAGTTCAAGATACTTCCACTTATGCAGACTAGTATGGATATATCATTGAGGATTTTTATTTAAAAATCTTCTAAAAAGAATGGTTGACATTTATGAAAAAGGACTGCATTTGCAATTTTTGAAAGTGTTACAGTTATTAGCATGTAGTCCAGTGAGCTCTTTCAGCCTAATAATGATTGTTACAACATATAAATCTAGCGGAGTGCCAGCCGTTCAACAGCTTTTTCATCTGCTGAGGAGAGATTGAGCACTTGAACTAATTCTCAGCAATGCAAGGAACTGTATGTAAGTGTAATTTATCGTACTACCTAAACTATAACTCTCAGCACCTATTTTGTTTTTAAACTGTTAAATTATTTTTTCTCATATAAGGCTATTATTTCATGTTTATCTCTATTCAATGTATTAATAAATATAGTAGACATATTGCATTAATAATACCCATTCATTTAATTACAAAATAGTCTAACAATGTAAATAATGTTCCGAACTAGGTGCTAGCTTGAAACAGAGATTTTCATTAACAGTAATCAGAAGTAGCTACAGTGAATCAAATTATTCTTGCAAAAAATGTCTGCTGATAAAAGTGAGAGTTTAAAGAACAAACATTCATTCTTGTTGGCTTTATCATCTATTTCATCACTAAAACTTTTCTTGTAGAATCAGTGATGGCAATACCGAAGAATCTACAATATATCTAGCAACTACCATACATAACATATCATATCTATATATATATTAACTCTACAAGAATCTCCGCCATATCACAAAAGAATCATTAATAAACAGAAAATGCAAACATTGATATATTTTATAATATTTCATAATACTCTGTGGGTATAACTATGAAGTTCATGCATCAGGTACTTTGTAAAAACAAACTGAAGTCCAATGTTGAGAATTTCCAATATCAAACTGCTTCAAACCTAGAAAAGACAATAAAGAGTAAGATTAGGATTTTCAAAATTAAATAAAAGTAAAATCATATAATATAGAGGTCAGAATATATACGTTTCGCTTCATAGATCACCCCTTAGTCACGATTACCGTGGTGGTGGGGGCAGTAATCAATAACACGGACCAAGTATATGAATCATCACACTTCAATTAGAATTCTAACAAAATTAATAATAAATTTCAGATGATTATGTAAAAAGTTACCTTAGAGTCATAGTACAGCAGTGCGAGAATTTTCTCGTTATTAATGATAAATGCGAGTCCTTCATGATGTACACCTGCTGAGAGATGATATTGAACTAATGATTCAGTCTTTACTACAGATATTTTATAGTTGGAAACAATATATCATCGGTGCTAGGGGGCGTTCCCATGCATTAAATGATGCGGTGTCGATGCCCCGGCTATCGATGGATAAATTATTCGATTTTAATAAAGTGGACAGGACATATAAGCACTGCCCAGTAGGTAGAATCGGTAATAGCGATAAAAAATATGAAAGAGATTTCATTAGAGCTTCAAGAGTATAGTCGCCAATACTGTTCTAGATCAAATCAAGAGTTTCAATACAGTGAACTGCCTAATTATTACTGATTTTAACTCATGTTCTCATAATCATGCAAGAAAAAAGTTTGACATACCTACCCTACAGTCAGTGATCAGAATCTGTGAGAGTCAGATTGATTATCATAAATGAAGAGAAAAGAAATGCATCATGAACCATATAATATATGTACGCTCCAACTGATCATTCTTCGTGAAGAAACTTTGTACTGATTCAAATGCTGTTGTTGCAACATCTGTTGTGGAATTTTCAAGATTTCTGGACCATTCATAATATGTAGTCGTTTTAAGATGATCAAAATTTGAAATTTGACGTTACAAAGATTCTTTACTTTGTGTGAAACACCTCCAAGAACATTATACAGTTACATTGCCCTTGGTACAAATTCACGCAAGATGTGCTAATCTAATCGTTAAGAGAAAAAAATCGGTGTGTTCTACAGTTTTGTGATGATATTAATATTTATATATATTTAAATTATTTTGTCTTTGAGACAGAGCTCAAATCGTTGCGAAATTAGCAATTCAGGGGCTATGGCAGCGAAAGTTTCACCAAACCTTGATATCATCGCGGAAGCAAAAAAAAGTCACCAAACTAATTATAACTCACCTGAGAGGTTGATTTTGTCATGGATATTCGATCATGTTCCATCGTATCGAATCGTGACTGGAAATACTAATAAAATAAAATTCTATAGCATGATTGCAAAAATTATGATTCAATTTGTCTTTAAATATATTTCGTCGGTCAGTGCTGGCTCAATTTGATTTTATGTTTTCCCTGCTATTTGTTACATCGTTAGTTCAGGCATCATATCATCTCAAACAAATCTCAAATGTTAGAATAAGTAAAATGTATGATTTAAAAATATTCAAATCCAATTTAAATTTTGTGCATATTCCAGATGGCTTAATGCAAAAAGTCATAAATACATGTATTTTCTACATACGTTACTAACCAACTATGGAAAACTCTTAAAAAATTGAACATATTGAAACAGTAACCGAATTTACATAGCGTAATACTGCGAAGGACTGATACAATTGATAACATGTCATTTAGCTTGCTCAAAATTTGCCAAATTATCTTAAAATTTTGAAAATGCTATCACCAAATTATGATGAAAATTTTTGTTAGAACAAATGTTCCCGCTGAAGAAATATTGCTTCTTCATGCCGAAGTTCCAACTGGGTTGACACCTATTCTAAATCACCTTGAAGTAATTAATACTCCTCAATCAGCTAGAAAAGGACCTGATCTTAAAATTGACACTGCTAGTGCAAAGCGGAAGGAAAGTGTAAATAACATTGGAATAAGTGATGCAAATATGCTCAACTCTAGAAAGAGTTTTATTAGTAATACAAGCCCAGAAAATGGAACGAATCATAGAAAATCTCGAAGAAGGACGAGTTTGGTAGATATAATTAATAATGCCAGTATAAGGTAAATAGAATTACTTTGAACTTTTTGTTTCTTTTTTGAAGGGATTATTTGAAACTATTGAAGTAAGGTTTACCCATCGAAAAGTTAGATTAAAAGGGTTAGAATTAGGGTTTATTTTTTCAAAATTGATTTACTTTTGAAAATAATGATTTCTGAAAAATAGTTACTTTAAAAGGACACCTTACTGAAGTTGTAAAGGATATTTTATCTATGCATATTAAGAAAAATTTTCTCAACATTTTCAACTATACCTTCAATGCACCATTTAAGAAGCCTTATTATGATCAATAAATACATTATACTACTAGGCCAAAAAAAATTAAAATCGTTTCAAAATTTTCCGAACTACTAGATTGAACAATAAAGGCAGCTTGAACTTCATCAAAAATTCAACTGATCCAAATGATACAGAAATAAATACTGAAAAAATTGGCTATAAGCGGCCTACTATGACAAGGGGATGGTTTACCTTTGATGATCCAAAAGTTGAGCATGCCTTTCGTAAGCACATCCGAGTATATATTGCCCCACAAATCAAAGTAAGAATTTAAAATGCAATTATATAATATCTTCAGTTTGAGTCTTAAACCAGCACATTAAGCATAAGACTATTACATATTTTCAATCAATTAATCTTCTATCGATTGCATTTAATATTTTAAACAGCAATGTATACAATAAAAAATCTCCTATTGATTTCACTGATTTTTTTCTAAAATTGAAATACACATAACAAACGGAGAATTGATTTCCTTTTCTAACACTTTTTCTCTTGATAAACTGATTTTCATTTCATAATTTAAAAAATTTGAAACATCATTTACCATTGAATACTTGCAACTTTACAACTGATATCGGTGAATTTTAAAAGTAGCATTTCATAGAATGTAAATTAAAAAGTTTCCATTAGAAATTATATACATATATATATATACTTTAAATTATTAGCTTGCTTCCCATTAACTTAGATTGGAGTTCTGACAATGATGGTATACAACATTTTGCTATGTTTTATGGAATATTTCAGTGGCTATAGTGAAGGAGCAAAATTATGGTTCCTAGGGTAAGTAGTTATAATGGAATAATGAAAAAATATAGGTATTCATTAGCGATGTCATGATACAGTTCAAGCCTTGTGGAAAAATTGAAATCAATATTTATTTAATTCATTTTTCATCGATATGTAAATAAAATTTTTTTTCGGAGTCTTTAGCCCTTTAGATACAGAACACAATTTATTGTGTTCTGTATGACAGCTTGATGGAACTAGTGCAGTTGTTTTGTAACGTGCCCCTTCAAATTTACAGCTTTGTTTCTGAGCAGAATAAGAGCTGTTATGGTGGGACTAATGGGCGGTTTTCTCTCTACAACTCAGCTTGTTCATTTTTCTCGTTATCGAAATGCATCATGTGTAGTGCTATACCTTACCATAGGAATATTGAATATTGTGCTCTATGCTATTGGAGCCAAATTGGGCCCAGTCGGGAGTAATGATGTGCAGTTATACGGGTTTTTCAGAGGACAGTGGAGTCTATTATCAATGCTTTTATACGTTACTTTCACGTTTAATATGAGGTGGGCTAGTTTACTATATAAAAAGGATATATAAGCTTAATCTTTAATCTTTTCTACTGATTCATATAATTGAGGGTTTTGTTTACATGCCATTTGCCACAGTAGTCAAACGATTGTATACGTGCTTGCTGCAATTTCAGACAAGGATTACAATGCAATATTTATGCATAATATAATACAAAAATTGAAGCACAGTTGATCATTTTTTACATATAAGTGAAAGTATGATGACACGCGCATCCCTAAATCTAACCTCTTTAAGCTAGGACAGCATACATCAGAGTTTGAAAGAACACAATTTGCTTTCATGTGTTTTTATTCTATTAGTTATATATGCTTTAAATTACACTGAGTACAACAATGAATTTACTGAATGTACAATATCAATTTGTGCATTTTTCTTGAAAATAATGAATATATGTATGCATATTTTTTCTTTCCACAGCGGTCTTCCAACGCTTACGTGCATAGTTTTAACCACATTTTTCATTCTTTTTGCAATGATTGTGCTGCTTGCCGCGTTTTGGAACCATCGAGGTAGTTTTTAAATAAAATTACATCGATACTCATTTATTTAATGCATTATTTCATTTCTGTAGTTAGATGTACTTTTTTGCACAAAAATAATAATTTTATTAAACTCTTTTGTACTGTTTTTATAGTACTTTTATTTCACAAATTTTAAGTAAAAAAGTGCATTTTTGATTTAATTTAGAAACTGTTGACTTATGACTTTGTCTATATATAAATAGATGAATTTTTCGGCTGGGAGGTGCTACTACTGCCAAGCCTTATTGGTATGTGCGGCTTAAGCAAGTTTAAGCTTGAGAAACATATGAGGAAAGACTACGTGCTTTGCTGTGATATTGCTCATGTTAGTATTTTACACCAAATTTTTTCAGTGCAGTTAACCCTCAATTAATGCTGTTACTGTATCCGGCACAGAACTGCACTAATCAAAACCACACTATCCAGATTACATACCCATCGTTTGAAAATAATACTAGACTTAAGGCAAATAACCTTGTTTGTTGAGTTTTTACTGCTTAATAAGAAATTTGGTGTCAATTTAGAAAAAATTCTACTACACCAGGAATGAACATAAATTGCATACTTTTTAAATATTCTGTGCAAATTTTTGGTTAGGCTACCTGAAGTTGTGCGAGCTAAGGCACATTATATTGAAACAGCTTGAATTCAATAAGTGTGTTTGTTGAAAGTGTACAAATAGAGGAAATCTTGCTGTCTTATTATACATTGAATATTCGATATATGCATATATAGTGTATAGTATTGATTCTCAGAAACAAAAAATTGATGAGAATTGTGATTGCATGTTCTTTTTATATGATTCAGTTTAAATTTTAACTATAATTACTATTTTTCCCGATTATTAAAATTTTAGGAATGTTTCTTTTGTGCATTAAAAGAAGTAATTTTAAGCATAAGAAAGCTAAAAGTTTAAAAAGTTTGAATTTTCACGCAGGATCGACATAAACGAGATAGCGTGTTGAACAGTATGCTACCTCCTCGAGTGTCCCGAATGCTCAAAGGAGGCCACAGAGCAGAAGACGTTGCAGAATCTTTTGATTCTGTGGCTATTCTTTTTGCGTATATTACAGGCTTCAAGGTAAATATTTTTCATTCATTGGAATTTGAACATTTTACTTGTGAAAAATTAGAATGATTTTACAATCAAACGGGTGGCATTCAAATTTGTGCTATATTATTTTAATGATATATTTTTATTGCTGTTAAAAAATGAAAATCAACTCATTCGTTAAGAATATTTCAGTGCTGTTGTGGAATATTATAAATTCTTCAGCAATCTTAAACGAGTGCTTGCCCTTGCACAGTATATTTTATGGTTTGTGATATTTTTTACCTCAACTATATATATATATGTGTGCTAAATATTGTCAAAATTGTAGCTGAAACTTTATGAGTAGAGCTCTTTGTTTCATACTATTTTTCACTTTTGTTGCATTTTAAACAGGAATTAGTGGTAAAAATGAATCAAGATGAACTGGTTGCCTTTGTGAACAGCTTTTTTACTATTTTTGATTACGGTACTGATTTCCATAATGTGTGAGTAAGCATTAATTCCTTGATCTGTTTAATATTTAAAATATACGCTTTCAAGTGTTCTGATGGTGCCATATCATTTTTCATGATTTGTTCATCTCCTTTTTTAATTTAAATCACGTATGGATTCTTTCTACTATCAAATATAGTCCTGTGGTAATTATCTTTATGATTATTTGTGTCTTTTTAGTGATAAATTTCAGAACCGTTGCTTTGTATCAGCATGTTAGTATATTTATTATTTCCAGAACTACAATAATAGTAACTATATCATATATTTAAATGTTATGTTGGATTCAATTACGAAAGTCAATTTTTTTACAATGAATGCTTGGCGATATCATTTGTGTACTTGTTTATAGCTACAAGCTAGAGGCAATTGAGGCGTCGTATTTATGCTGCGCTGGTGCCCCTGATACTGAGGAGAAAGGAGGGGCTCATGCAGATAGAATTGTTGAAATGGCTATTACAATCCTGGCCATTGCCTACCATACAAAGTAAGCTATGAACACTAAAAAAAATTATGGGGCACCAATTCATTACAAATACAGTTCAGTTATGTACTTTTATGGATTTAAAGAATCAATAGCATTAGCAGTAAAAATACAATTTTTGAATAATTTTTGTAAAAGTATGCGCATCAATTTGTTATCAGTGGTACTACTTTACTTAGTGCCTTTTGCTCTGCTACTGTTTTAAAAATTATCATGTAATGTGATGGCGCATGCACTGTATCCTACAATTTGTGTGGGTGCAATTCTAACGGATAAATGCAAACATCAACATGTACGGATAAAGTCAGATAGCACCTATTATAACACTATTTAGGTTTGAATATGACATTTAAGAATGCATAATACAATCTTTCTTGTCATTCGAATATTGATTTTATTGTTTCTCGGTTCAAATTTTACTTGTTCTATCTGCAAAAAGCAGTGTGACATAATGATAGAATACTTTTCCACAAAATATATTTCAATTTTGTGTTTTATTTTGTATTATTTTGTTTTATAGGTTGCCGTTACCTAATGACAGTGATACAAAAGATGCAGGTGATCCCGGTACTTGTCCTGAAATGAAGGTAACAATTATTTTCTTTCTTGTTAAATATTGCTAGCCATGCCTAGTTGTGTTAGTTTACACTAAAACAGGCTAGTTTAATACACAATCTAGTCACCTAGCCATTATTTAAACTTGCAGCTACAGAATAATATCATTCTGTTTTTTCCTATTTCTTCTCTGCTGCCTCTGCATCTCTGTTCTATGGACATCAACTATTTTCAACAACTTTAACAATAATTTCTTGTTTATCTGTCTGTTTGCATAGATTGGAATTCATATGGGCCCAGTGGTGGCTGGTGTGGCTGGAAATAAAGCTCCGAGCTATCACTGTTTTGGAGATACTATCAATACTGCAAGTCGTATGGGGTAAGACTAACTATTTACAGGTTAATGTTTGTGTGCTAAACTAATTACATGCACGTAGAATCCCGATGAATAGTTGCACTGGTGTAAAATTTGAGTAATATTTTTAAGAGGGTATCCATTTAAATGAAGAGCAAATAGTCACTCTAGGTGTGTCAAAACTGGATGGATACTTTTAACTAAGGGGGATTGATAAAACTGTAGGGGATAAATTTTGAGTGATTATTCCTTCCAGTGTATATAGGAATATATTTTGAAATTGAATATTGGTGAATAGCTAAACACTTCAAAATTTAAATGACTATCACAATGGAGAGTTGCACGTACTATATTTTTTAGATCAACTGGCGCAAAAGGGCGAATACAGCTTAGTACAGATGCTTATAAAGCTTTGACCCTAAGATATAAATTGAAATGTACTCCTAGAGGAGATGTCAATATTAAAGGAAAGGTACGTATATCGGCATATTTATATGAATTATGTATACAAAACTCATATATTTAATACTCCCATCACAATAAAAAAATTAGGGTATCATGTCAACGTACTGGATAGATTGCACAGAGGAAGAACTAAGGCGTCGGTACGCTGAGGTAAAAGAATATCTTTTACTTTGAAGTCATGAAAATATACAGATTTATGTAGTATTTTCAAATGGTATTTCGAATTTTTCAGATTCGACACTATCGTGCATCAGTAGGCTCTTACAGAACAGATTTAGATTTTCCAAACAGTAATAAACTTTCCGAAAAGGCTGATGGCAGCAATGAGAATGGAACTGTAGAAGTTGTTGTTGACAATGTTCGGGTAACTGCCTAAATTGTAACAAATCCTTTTGCAAAGAGTACCTTGAAAAACCACATACGTATTTGATAGGTTGAAAACTTAAGGTTCAAATTAATAAAGGGAAAGCATGATATTCTTAGCAAACATTTATTACTGGAAAAGCTTGAGGTACAATCTTATTTTCAAATTTTACATGCATTTATTTCTGTTGCGGATATTTGATGATTCACTTAATGTCATGAACATTTAGGATACAGTACTTTTTAATTCACATTGATGAGGCAACCTGTGCACCAAGTTTGCGCTGACTGATGAAAAGAAATACTTAACAAATCTCATTGATTGCCATTTCGATTGAATTTTTACCCGAGTTCTCTGAAATTTGGTATAAATTTCAAAACTGATTTGATTCAATAATTGTGTTTATTCAAAGCAGACTAATTCATAGATTATTTATTTGGCTCATTCAGATGTATGCAAATGTAGTGAGCTTAAATTGAACTTATATGCTGCATATTTTTTCATAGTCGGAGTATCGAGTGGCACATAATTCAACAAACATATACTATTTACAAGTGAGCGTTGAATATGTATTTAGCTACTTCATGTTTTTTACCTGTAAATATTATCCATACTAGTAGTGTTTATTATTCTATCAAAACATCATGCCCTCTAGCTTCATTTTGAAAAAATTAGATTTTGTTAGATTGATTTCAGTATAGTTCTTGATTTAACTAGAGAGACTAGAAAAAAAACTTAGGCTATATTCGTGGCAATCAGACTTTAAGAAATTAGCCTTTAAACCTGATATTTACATATGTGTATGCATATATTCATGTGAATTTGTCAAAGTCGGATGTTAAAATTTCACAGTCAGAGGCAAATTTGAAACGATTGATTTCATTATTATCATAATCAGTTGCATATTTTCCATAATTGATTTTCAAATTGTTCGATTTATTAGCTGTCAAAGTTGGTTCAGATTAAAAGTTCTGATAAGTGTTTACCTTCTTTTATCATAGCCGTGTATTTCAATACAACCAAAGTTAGATCAATATATAACGTATATTGCATGCCTGTCGAGTTTTATTCAAATATTACATTTTTTCCAATTAAACCATTGATATTAAAATTATGATATTTGCTTTCAGCGAATTTTGATTCTAATGATGATTGTGACTTCGGGCTCAATCTATTTAGGACTTTTTGAACCGTACGTAAATATTCCTCAAAGAAGAATGAAACAATGGCTAGCTTTACGGTAACTTCTAGCCACAATAAATCTTATCTATTTGTATACGATTTCATTTGTATGAGGATTAATGAAAATAAATATGCACAGTATTTATGCTATTCTAAGTAGTAAGAAAAGCTTATTGAAGACAGTTTTCATATGAAAGTAAAATCAATTTATTGTTAAATAATAGTTACAAAAGTATACAAACTTGGATATAGATGAATGCTAGCATTAGCTTCCCAAATATATAAATTGCAAATAAATCAGGTAATTCAGTTGAATTACATACCTAATTCATTGATTTGTCCGATATACGAGTTTAATTAGATTCCACTTCAGTATTCAAACTCTCTTTGCCCTATTTATATCAACTTCACTCATTTTACTTATTAATATAGGTGATAAGATGTCAGTAGGATATTGTTTTTCAATATGTCTTGATTGCGTAAACTTGTTCCAATGCATTTTTTTGTGTTGGTTGTTACTTATTCAGATTGCTAGCAATTTTTGTTGCAGCATGCATGCTCTATGCTACAACTTTACCCGGGTATTTAAAAAATGTTCAAGCGAGAACTGCACTTTTGCTTGGTATATATGGTAACTACGTAGTTCTTATATGGAGGCGCATTTATGTATTTACAAATATACATTTTTATGAATATTTATAATTCAATAATTTCAACAATTATTTTTATTCTTTTTTCAGTTTCACTAATCGAAACTGACATGGTTTTTGCAAAAAAGCACCATCTTTGCGCGACCACAATGTTCATGATCATAACTGTTTCCTTGTTAATAAATCTGCGTTTCTCGTATGTTTTGGCTGTAAATTCGTGCTGCGTGGGGCTGTACTCTATATTGTTTTTCATAAATAACTATGACCATCACTTTGATTTTATTATGGGGCAAGTCAATATTTACCATCAATTCTTTAATTTAAGTTGATTCCAACGTTTCATCCATTTTTGTACTTTTTGCTTATACATCTTTCATGCTTATTATTATTCGAAAGTATTGTTAAAATATGCATTTGATTATATATATATAAATTTATTAATGTGTTTAGAGATGAATAAGTCCACTATTATTTTAAATGACCTTACTGAGACAATACTACCTGTCCGGTCCTCACTCGACTAAGACACTTCTACAACTCTTAATTAATTACCCTCTTTAATTTAAATGCTGAAATTTCAAACTCAACTTATTGGAAATTTTAGTTTATAATAGTTAAATTATACTGCTGTCGTTTTTATCTTTGGTATACATGTATCGCGCATTTTACAAGGCCAAAAATAAATCTGGAAGCTTTTCTACTTTTTTAGATCATTGGTGTACGTATTTGTAACTGCATTTGTTGGAACTTGGGCATGCTATAAGCGAGAGCACGAGTTTCGATATGACTTTTTGCATCAGCTTATGTTAACAGAAAATAAGGTGTGCACATATGAATTGCTCTTTGATATATTCATTGCCAGAGAGTATTTATGCATTTTTTCCATGAACGAGACAATCTGCTGCATATAATTTTGCGATCAATTTATGTTCTCTGAAAATGCTGCCCGCTATTAAAAAAACATATATTTTTATTTGGCAATATAGAGATAATATTGTAATTATTTTTGTAAGAGCTATGCATCTCCAATTCTCGTAGGTTTTTTTGATAGTTTGTTGAATTGTCCAGATGATTGATATTAAAATACTTCTAGATATGCAAGCACACTTTCCTCGGTTTGAATTTTCTGTTAATTCTCTTTCTTTTTCTGTTTTATTCTTGTACTCATGAATACTTTATTTTTGGTGCTAAAATTATTTTTTGCAGGCTTGTAGTGAATTATTATTGAAAAACATGTTGCCCAATCTCTGCCATGTACAGGTGAACGATGCTTTTTTATTTTTTAAACTTATATGTTATAATTTTGTTGGACATAGGAAAAGCAACGTTATAGTATGTCTTTTTGTGTGCATTTTCAGTTCATACATGTATTTTGAATACATAAGTAATAATCCATCTTTATGAAAAAAGAGCTTACTTGCTGAAGAGCCAGTTGTGGATCACTTGCCAGATGTAACCATCATGTTTAGCGATCTCAAAGGATACACAGAGTGGTGCGCCGAACAGGCGCCGATGAATGTATACAAAGTTTTAAACAAGGTGAGGCAAACTATTAGTACTGCACGCATTCTAGTAGTAGAGAATGCAGACAAGAAAGTCCAACTTAGTCATTCACGAATGTCTTAAAATATTGGTCAGAGCCCTAAATTGACTATGAACAACCAAAAGGTCTTACTTTGTTTTAAAACGATTCAAGTTGTACAAGATTATTTGTTGTGCTGGAGACGTTATATTGCTATCTTTACTACTTATTCCATGGCGGTTTTATCTTTACTACTCTTGGATAATAGAATGACACGTGGAACACATTGGGCATGAATATTTTGTTGATAGGTCTATACGGCATTTGACAAGCATATTGAGCCCAGCGGGGTGTACAAATTAGATACAATTGGGGATGCTTTTGTTGTTGTTGCTGGATTGGATGGGTACAAGAGCAAGGTTTTTTTAATTTTTCACTTTTTTTTTAAAATTTATTAGTAAAAAAGTCTTTCAGATACAAATATAAATCTATTTAATATCAGTGATTTTTTTTCTGTTGGAATTTATCATGTTGTCACCAAATAAAAATGTATTTTTGCTAAATTTTAGAGTGACAAAACAAGGTTCTGATTATATTTTAAGGTAGATTTATGTTTATTTGCGACTACTGCATGTGCACCTAGGATGATCATGTAATGGCTATGGTACTGTTTGCTTTTCGAATACTATTCGAGCTAGAGCGAATTAAAGCAATTGATGGGCTAAAATTTGAAATGAGAATTGGCATTCATACAGGTAGAGCAAACAATGCAACTTTTAAATCAAATTGCTTGAGAGTCACTTGATGGAACTTGAATTCAATAAATTCTGATACATAGAAATAATTTCTGGTACCGAAAAAAATTTATTTACTATGAATGATCATTTATATCATACTTTATAGGACCAGCAATTGGATCGGTGATTGGTGAGAAGAAGCCAAGATATCTTCTATGGGGTGAAACTCCATTAATTGCAAATGAGCTGGAGTCCAAAGTGAGTCAACCTTCATATTTCTCGTGCATTCAATCGGAATTATTCGCATATACACAAAATAAGTTACAATTAGATGATATTACTTTCTCCTATTGCCACTACATTATGCTCGCTGCTATGTATTTTCTGTATATGCTCTAACACTCTTTAGTCTTGTGCTCTTCAGTATTTTTTGTGTGCACCCGTTCTGTGATGCAAAAATATTTTCATCGTGTATTTACCGAACATATGAATATGTGAATGTAATAGGGCGTCCCTGGTAAAGTAGTTATCAGTAGCACAGCATTTAAGCGCTTATCCAAGGCTAAACTTGAAGATAAAGGGTTAACGTGGAAGCCGCTTCATATAGGAACAGGAGAAAAGGGTACATTGCACTTAAACCTTTTATATTTCACTGGAACTCATAAAACTTTTCATCAATATATCAACATCCTAATGAATAATGGATTGTTACCTTACATTCTAAAGTTAAAAATCAGGACTTAGTTTTGTCATTTGGACATTGTTCCAAGTTTTATCCTTTTTCATCATCAAACGTTGTGAATCATGCACTGAAGTTGATACTCATACTATTTACATTAAGTTCCATGTTGGTGAAATAATGTTGCATACGAGCTGCATTGATTGGCATTTGATGTACTATGATTTTTTCATTTACAGCAACAGTACAATCATATGTTCTGGGAATGGAAAGTATCACTGCTTACACGCAGCTAGCATCTGAAATCGAAGCTGAAAAGGTGAACAGCAAGTTTAGGCAGAAAAATTTTACTCGAAAATTGAATTGAAACAAGGCAAATTTTACTGCATAGTACACTATATAACTTTATTGAAGTACTGCATGTACAATCTTGTTGTAGAATATCACAGAAAATGAAGGTGGTTCAACGAGTCCAATGAAGCGGAAGAGTTTAAATGCGCTAGCAAAATTGAAAAGTGCTCTACTCTTGGCCAAAATAGGTGCGGGTTCTAACAAAAGTGATGATCCAGGATCGAGTAGTGGCCCACAAATTAGCAACAATAATTCACCTAAGGTATTTATTTGTCTAAAATAAATTCAAATAATACATGCGCGTTCGCGAAATACCAACTTGTAAATTCAAAGCAACCACTCAAATTTTGCAAATTTTGAAAAGCATAGATGTTACAACTTCAGATGCTTTTGAACTAATGCTCTATAGGATTAAATGTATTTATTTTCTGGGCTAATATTAAATAATTTGTCAACTAATTGGGGAAGTGACGCTGAAACATATATATTAAACTACATCTGAACGTGTGTTCAAGAACCTATAAGCACATGCTTTTTGTTAATTATATAAGGCTCCTTGGTAAAGATTTATTTGTATGATGGTAATGTAATAAAACAATAGCTACACCAATAGCAGACTTAGATGAAGCTACTGTCAGAGTAAATGAAACAAAATCTCACCCACATATATCTCCTAAATAAACAAAATACATTACAAAATTCATACTTGCGGAATATGAAACTATTCCAAATTCAGTTTGGATTATTATTATTTAGTATTAGTAACCTACTGATGATAGAATTTAAATATGAATATTTTTGTTCTTTTTCCTATTCTCTAGAGCTTTATAAAAAGCAGCATGTTTCTAGGAATCGACTCTAGCGATAGTGATACTGAAGAGAGAAGCGGACGTACAACTTTCAGATCAATATTTCCTCCCGGTCGTAAGGTAATAAATAAAGATTCTTTGAATAATTGCTTTTACTTATATAATGTCTAAATCGTTTCATTGTCGTGCAGACTTCAAAGGATCAATAATGCGTTCAATTTATATTGGGAGTAGATACAAAAAAAGCATTTAAGAGATGCCACACAATATTGGGGAATAGTTTATAAATCGACAGGATTACTTATATGTATATATATATGAACGTATTTAAGTCGATATTTTTTAAATTTCAAAATGTAACTAGGATCTAAATTCAGAATAATATCAAGGCAACATTTATTTGTATGAATCTTTTTGAGAATTACATTGGTTTACTTAACAGTGCTTTAGTAGACATGTCATCGATATATAATCAACAATTGAAATAGCATTATGGAATGGCTGTTGCATTTTGGGTGATTTTTATTTTAGTCTCAGTAATCTAATGCTACTTTCCATCTTAAAATCATAAAAGGAATAGATTGAATATTTTGATGAAAGTTTATCTAGATAATTATGATAGAAAAGTCGTAGACATAAATGTGACATTGAAAAAAAGTTCGAAAATAAATCCAATAAATTAATTAGCAGTTCAAGGTTTCATTGGTAAAAGTAGGGTTTTTGTAGCTCTAGAGAGAATATCTTTGTCAATTCCAACCGGTCTAGCTGGGCGCAGCTCATTCCTTCTATCGACGAATTCTATCAAACACATATCGGCCTTGTCTCCTAATCGTGGCTGTTGTAACTTCAGCAATCGTGTGTATCCGCCAGGTCGCTCCTGTTAATGTTTCATGCGTTTAAACAGTTGTGCATCTGTGCTTTGAATGGTCGTTTTTAAGATGAACTTTATAAAACAGGTATTTACTATAAGGTCCATCAGAATTTATGTATTGAAGACTTACTTCATATCTCGGACCAATTACTTCAAAAAGCTTTCTAAGAACACCCTTATCCTGGATAGTACTTTGAGCCAAGCGTCGACTAAACATGATGTCAATCAATAAATTTCATATTAGAAAAGATGAAAAGTATATCATCTTTCACCTATGCAAAGTTGCCGTCTTGGCATGAGTAACCATTTGATCAGCAAGTACTTTCAAATTTTTAGCTTTAGGTACGGTTGTCTTTATTCTTTCGTGAATAATTAACGATGTGACCATATTTCGAAGCATGGCCTTTCGATGCGCCGCATCTCTTCCCATTCGGCTGAGTCCACCTTTGAGCAGCTGTTTTCTCATCAGACCAGTTAGATAATACTCAAACTAACAATACTTTGATAAGTTGCTCTTTCTGCAGTTTTGAACTTTAAAATTGTAGTTTACTTAATTCCAAATATGCATATAAAAAAGATAAAAATATTAGATTTTAGTTTCCAAATTAGCATGCCACGTGGCGTGACTTATATGACATTCTGTCTGGCACGATTTTTACTGACGTCATCGTTTCTGAAACTTTTTTCATAAACAAAATCATAGTTATTATAAAACAATTGCTAATATGAGCAAGAAAATCTTGATAGTACTGACCAGTACAGAAAAATACCCAACAATGGCAACTCCGACAGGATTATGGTTGGGTGAGGCTGTACACTTCGTCAAAAGAGTGGAAGATGCTGGATTTGAAGTGGACTACGTTAGCCCACTTGGCGGCTATACTCCCATAGATCCAAAGTGCTTTTCTATGGCTGATTCAACAGATTGGGAGTACTACTCTAAAAAATGCTTCATGAATCGTCTCGGTGCTACGCTGAAACCAACTGATATTAATCCTGAAGACTACATCGCAATATATTATACTGGAGGGCATGGAACGGTGTTTGATTTTCTAAACAATGAAAAATTGCAGGAAATTAGTCAAAAAATTTACGACAAAGGCGGATACGTAACCTCAGTATGTCATGGATCTATTGGTTTGTTAAATATAAAAAAATCTGATGGCAGCTTTTTGATCAAGGGGAAAAAGGTAACTGGCTTTTCTAACGAAGAAGAGAAAATCGTTGAATTGGATCAGCACGTGCCATTTCTCACCGAGACTGAGATTGTGGCTCGTGGAGCAATTTATCAAAAAGCTGCAAATCCTTGGGAAGCTTTCGCTGTGGAAGATGATCGAGTTATAAGTGGACAGAATCCTGCATCAGCAGGATCTGTCGCTGATCTATTGCTCAAGCATATAAAATGATTTCGTTTTTCCTTGAAGTTCATTTCAGAAGGCAATATCAAATAAGAAAGTGTGTGCATATTTAATATATATGCTATATGCTGCTAAATAAGCATATATTTCCATCAGACATCATGCATTCTCTATGTATACTTAATATATTCCAATACCAAAAAAATAATTTTTATAAATAAATTTGGCTATGTTGATGTTTTGGGATAAAATAGGGTACAAAATTTTATTTCTGCAAAGTAAGCTGTCATAAAACTGGATAGTTGGTAAACTTTTTAAGATGAGCACCATCTCTGGTTCAAACACCACCATTTTTATGTAGTTTAATGATTCTAATGGTCATAATGTTAACTCGATGCAGCAATTAGAGTGTTTATATGAGAAATATAGAAGTATTTCTCAGCAAAAGATGACGCTGCATTCGACATTTAAAAAATATGCGTGCGTTAACAGTACATGGCTTTAAAAATTTCTTTTAATATCATGCACAATGAGACAGGAATAAAATGTTTCTGTATTACTATATATGTATATATTAATGTCACGTACAATACAGGGCACTAGAAACTGCATCCAAAACAGTATACGGCAGTTCCATTGATAATTAAGGAAATTAAATTTGACAGTATCAAAATTTTTGATGGCACTCTGCTTCATGTGTTTTCATTATTACCAGTTTCAACATTTAAAGTGGAATAAATGGCGATTGATAAGAATTTGCAAAAGTGACGCGCTGAATCTTCATGTACAAGGAAGATATTGCAGAATTCTTTTGCATCACTTAAAAGTGACGAATGTTACTATTTGCTTTATTGCAAAATTAGGGATTAAATGCATAAGCAGCTTATTATTACTATATTGCTACATTTTTTTTCTTTTAGTTTTGTGCAAAAAGTGTAAAATATTCTCGAGCTGAACTCAACTCTTTCTAACGCCATTAATAAATTTTAGAACAGAACTCATTTGAATGGCCATGAAATGGCATGGTACGGTTATGTTTAGGTAAATGAAATTTCACATTGAATCAAACTGGAAGCAAACCAACTCTTAACTTGTGAAATTTAGTCTTCTACTTATCATAAAAAGTTTTAGTAAATGCATAATGAGATATTCATTTGTCTAAAATGTGCATAGAGATTCAGCAAACATACATTATTTTAAGAAAGCAGATATTTTTCTAGGATATACTATTTATTATACCAAATATAACTATCTTGATCACCAAAAATTTGATCAATTTTGAAAAAAAATATTTGCAGAAGTTAACACTCATTAATTTTAAAAATACCATTTGGTTCTCAATCATTTTGTAGATATAGTTGTAAGAACTATAATTTAAGTCAGTAAATTAGTTTTAGTTTAACTACGTTAGAATATGTTCACAATGAAATACTGCCAGATGTATAAATAACCAATGAAATATAGATATATTAAGCTCTTTAGCACTAGTTGTGTTTACCACTTTTTATACTTAATTGGAGATTGAATTGTTAAAATCCAAATTGACCAGATGCTTTGTATGGAACTTCATAAAATGCATCTATTATTATTCAAGTCAACAATACAGTTCAGTTTCTCTCAAGGTACACTATGGAATGCTAAAGAGTTTCTGTTAACTTGAGAAATATAACTCATTCTTCACGAGAAATACTTAATTTGATATGACAAGGAAATCAGTGTACATGAATTTTTAATTTGCATAAATTATTCTAGCCTACCATACTTATTTTCAAAGAAAAGATGAGCAAAGAACTTCCACTAAAGTCCTTATGAACTTTGAATTAATTGACGTGTTAAAGTAACCTTCAATGAGGTTGACAAGATATGACAGCATTACAACTAACAAGATATAACAGCATTTTAACAAACAAAATATTATTACAGTTTTAATACTGCAGCTTAGTCATAGCAATTAGTACATACGAGGAACTAATACAATGAATGAACAAGGTATTTTGTTATTTTCATGAACTGCAAAGAGTGATCTTTGCAACATCAATTGTACAAACATAGAAATGTGATTTGGGATTGTTAAGTAACATCCGTCTAACCTCCAATAGATGAATCTAAATCTTTGCTCAATCCAAGTAACGGTTCATAGCGGTTCCTTAAATGCAGCTCTAGATTTCAAATATCAATCTAAAATGTAAAAGAAGAGCCATGCTTAGTCAATCGGATTCAAAAGTGTGCAGTAAAATATATTCTAGTCTTTCATAAAAGTAAAAAAAAATCTTTAATTTGTTTAGAAATAAACAAATAAGGATACTGATGATTAAAGACAAACTGACTTTATGAATCTAGAATATATTGCACTTGAGAGCTTGGACGCTTTATAAATATGTGGTCACAAACCAATTGATTAAGCTTAAAAAAAGTAGTTTGATTGGTCAATGTTCACTTAGAAGAACATGTATGTAAAACTTTGTTATAGTATATAATCCAAAGTATACATCAAAAGCTCACTTATTTCTAAATAATTTGATAAGATTAAATAATCATTTAGTTTAAGGCTTACATTATGCAAGAGAATTTGCAAAACACCATTTTGTTTACAGCTTAAAAATTTGGTCCAACCAAGAGCAATGGCAATTTAATATTCCTAAGAGAGAAACAAAGGTTATCGGAATAGTACAAGTTGAGTTAGAGCTCAGTGTTTAAGTGATTTTGGTGACTATCATTGCCCATGAAAATTTGTACATTTTGCCAATTATCAAAAACATAATAGTTAGAAATAAGATAATTGGTTTACAGTGAAAAGCTATATTTCATTTTTTTTTCATTCAATGATACTATTTGGATTTCCTATGCTCTTAGGGAAACACGAAACCGAGAAACCATGACTAACGAATGTGAAGAAAATGCAAAAGACTTTCTAATACTTATATTACAAAAAAAAGAATCAATCAAGAACCACATCATTTATCTACTTGTCATCAATATTAAACATGCAACTTCTCTGGTTCAAATGTAATTTCTCTTGCTGGATATGGAAGTCTTCTTACTGGTAATATAACTCCAGTTAGTGCTATTATCTTTGACGATTATGAGATCTAATTAGCCAAAACGATAAGTCATTTGCCATTACAAACTCAGCAATGCTGAGCTTTTGGAATTTATTGCAGAGTTGTCCTTGGCACAATTGACCAAAAGTCCGATGTCAAAAAATATGATAAAAAAAAGTCCTAGGGATGAGCCCCTCCCCCACACCTCTCGTGGATTTTTTACACTTAAACGATTTAAGGCGGCAATTAAATCAAGATTTTGTGTAGCATTAAAATAGTTTGAATGCCTGAAAAATGAAGATAAAAACAATTAGTAGAATAGAAGAGCACTACACTCGAGATTGCAAGAATGATCCTATCAAGATTCATCGCAATTTGGATCCTAAGCTGCATCCCTTCGAGAGAGCAAAAGAATATACGAGAGCCCTAGCAGCTACCAAACTTGATAAAATATTTGCTAAACCATTCATTGGTTCATTAGATGGCCATACCGATGGCGTCTTCTGTACGGCGACGAGGTAACTAATTCTTGTTGCTCAACTGTTTAAAATTATTAAATTGTAACTTTGTTTTTGTATGGTAGAATTCTCAATCTCCTATAATTTTAAAGTAGCGCTTTAATCATGTCCATTTAAACCTCTATCTATTAATTTCCTACCGCAGTCCAAGAAATTTGGTTCAATTGATTTCTGGCGCATGCGATGGTGAAGTTCGAATTTGGGACCTCAGTCGACGTGAATGTGTGTGGAAGGCGATAGCCCATATAGGGTTCGTTCGTGGCGTGGCAGTTACTCCTGATGGACGTAGCTTTTTATCCGCTGGGGATGATGGTATTGTAAAACGATGGGACCTTGAAATCTCTTCTGACCTCGGAAATCAGTCGCTACACACAGCGCAGTGGAAAGGTAAATTAGGCTTTAAGTCGCTCGACCATCATTGGAGTAACAATACATTTGCAACTTGTGGAGATTCTGTCGAGTTATGGGATGAAACCCGCTCTGATCCCATTCATACTTTTTCGTGGGGCTCGGACTCCGTCAACTGTGTGCGCTTCAATCCCGCCGAGCCTTGCTTGATTGCAAGCACAGGATCAGATCGAGGAGCAGCGCTGTATGACTTACGCACTGCCGTGCCACTTCGAAAAGTTGTGTTGCAAATGCGCAGTAATAGCGTAGCGTGGAATCCTCACAACCCAATGCATTTTGTTCTTGCCAACGAAGACCACTGTGCATACACATTCGACATGAGATCACTCAAATCTGCTATAAGAATACACAAGGATCATGTAGGACCAATCATGGCAGTTGGATTTTCGCCCTCAGGTTTAGAATTTGCTACAGCTGGGTATGATCGAACTGTGCGAATTTTCGGATCACAGGACGGGCGAAGTCGAGAGATTTACCACACGCAACGTATGCAGCGTCTCTTCTGCGTGAACTATACTCTCGACGGTCGCTTTGTGATTACCGGCAGCGATGACACTAACTTACGAATATGGAAAGCTCGAGCGTCTGAACGCATTGGATCGGTTGTTCCAAGGGAAAGAAGGCAGCTTCAATATCTCGACAGCTTAAAAGAAAGATATAAAGATATGCCGGAAATTCGACGAATTGCCAAATATCGTCATGTCCCACGTGCAATCAAGGGAGCAACAAATGCAGTGATTGTGCAGAGAAAGAAGGCTAAAAGAAAAGCAGACAATGTCCAAAAGAATAGCAAGCAAAGTGATGCAGTGCCCAAACCTGAACGTGAACGCCGTATTGTTGCTGAGATTTCATAATATATTTTATTCCATTGATTTTGTTTAAGCACATCAAGAGAATGTTTTCATTTTTTTCTTTCAATGCATTATACTTGCACATTTTTAATCGCTTAAATCATGCTGCATATTCAGTAACTGTATGCTGATACTCTGATTTAATTTACTGTCAAAATGATATATTACATTGTGGAGAAGTGGTCTTCAATTTAAAGCCCAACGAAGAATTCACTGGAATTTGGAAGGGCTTGTTGTTTGGGCAGAATATGCTGTCTGTAATGGCTTATTTTTCGGCTCTCTATTTTTCTGTAATATACCATGAAGCTGTGTCCTTTGCATTTAATATAGATGCTCATTTTAATCCATTATCAATAAAAAGTTAGTAAGAATAATAAAAAATTGTGTTTTGCTTAGCATGATCTATCAAATTCTGCAGAAAAAAAGCCATCAGGGTTTATAAATAACTTACAGGAAAAGTTGCCATGTAGTACAAATATTTGATAATTCTTACTTGAAGGATATGGCACAAATGACATATAATTAAGAAGAGAACAAGTCAATCGCTGAAGGTTATGAACATACTTCATACACTAAACTTCACATTTAACAAATATATCGGAATCAATGAAATATCAATTTGCTATATCTAAAATGTTAAATTCGAATATGTGACGCTAAACTTGGTGTAATATGATTTTTTTTCTTTTATTCAATGGTGACAAATTTTTCGAAATGAATTTGTTACATACGAAGTTTACTGTGTCCACTACGGATTATATTGGAATGGCACATCTATACTCTTGGCTCGCATGAACAGTATTTTGCTTTTCGCTCAGAAATA
Source organism: Vaucheria bursata (assembly GCA_032358265.1). Lineage (NCBI taxonomy): Eukaryota > Xanthophyceae > Vaucheriales > Vaucheriaceae > Vaucheria > Vaucheria bursata. The sequence goes on along the minus strand of JAULBW010000666.1, from coordinate 91,227 downwards.
ATTTATTTGGGGTTCTTTCAATTTCCTGCTGTTTCTTGCGCTGTGGACTCTGTTTAGATGGATACCATAGGTTTAACAGCATTTTTATCAAGGCAATGTTATTGGGTGGGTGGTTTGGGAGAAAAATATACACCAATGATATTATTCGAAATGCATTTTTGAATTTATCCGGGCTAATCATATAAGCATGATTTGCGCTTTCATTTTTATGCAGCAAGTATTTAGAAAGGATCTTTTTTTTGAGAATCGTAAAAAATTTGCGTATTACCATCCAAACATCTATTGATATAAAGCGAATCTTATCGTTAATGGATAATGGCAATGCGAATGCCACGGATTTTAGCCTCGTATACCAGTTTTGGAGTAATAGCTCATTGGAATTTTCCATGTCTCCGCTACAAAATGATGAACACAAATGCACCAGCCAATTTAGGTGAGTTTCCGATCCTTGTGATTTGTAGTACCAAATAAAATTCTATGCATTGATATTGAAAATCTCAATATATTTTCCTGTTCAATTAATTTATTCGTTATTTCAACTTTTACTATTCACAGGAATTGGTCATCAAAATGCACGAAATTTGGGAATTTTAAACAAGAGTGAACGAAATAATGTTCCTCTTTCAGTTGCTGAAAAAGTTGGTTTAAATTTGCATCTGCGCGAACATCATCCTCTCGGAATTATCAAATCGAGGTGATGAAACCTAGTTAATGGTAAATTGAACTAAATTCTAATCTCTTTCTGTGCGAAATGTGAGTAGGATAGAAAAATATTTCATGGAGTCACCAAGTTTGTCGGAGCCTTTTCCCAAATTTAAAATATATGATGACCTTCCTCCAGTTGTAACGACTTGGGAAAATTTTGATAGTCTCTTAATTCCTAAAGATCACGTCAGCAGACGAAGCTCTGATACATATTATGTCGATGGCGATAGAGTTCTGCGGACGCACACAAGGTATCTTTGTTTATTTTTTGCTCTCAAGAAAAAATTTAGATATAAATTGTGTTTAAAGTGTTGGCACTAAAGTACTTTAAACAGTTTTAAACCTTTTTTAAGATTATTCTGGTATGTGACCTTTTACAAAAAATGAACTCCTTCAATATCATTTATCGTACTCACATATTAGTGCTCTTAAAATTGTTCATTCCTTTAACACCCCTTTCTTCACTAGTACCAATTTTCAAAGTTAATCATTCATGTACGCATAGCTCCAATTCTTATATCTTTGATTATTTCCATTATATATGAAAGTCCCATTCTCTTTATCAAGGAAGAAAATGGAATTGAATGTTTTGTTTATTTAAATTCTATCCGCACATTATTTTCGAAAGGGTTTCTACGAGTTTATTAATGTACTGTTCAGTGCTCATCAGGTAGCTTTGCTTAAGGATGGCCCTGCATCTCAAGCTTTTTTAGTTTGTGGCGATGTGTATAGAAGAGATGAGGTGGACAAGTGTCACTACCCTATTTTCCATCAGATGGAGGGAGTTCGCATATTTTCTTCGAATGAGGCAATTATCCTTTTTCACTTTCAAAATCTTTTACTGATGATCGTGATTCCCAATATTTGTTTGGATTCTATGCTTTAAATTCTGTGCAAAACTAAATTTTTTATTCTTGTTTTTTAGTTGAGGGATTAGAATAACCTGCAATGTATAAATTCAATTATTTATTGTGCACTTATCTTTGCTGAGCATTATTTTTTCACACATTATTTTAAAGTTTAGACAGACCTGAATTGTTTTTTAATATATTAAAAATTTAATTATATCTGTAATATTTTTATTATAGCTCAATTGAATTTGTATGGAATGGAATAGAATATTTGAGACATTTTTTCAATATTTCTGAAATTTTCCAACATTCAACCATCTATTTTCCTGAAAGCACTTTGTATGTAAAAATCTTTCAGCTGTCAAATTTCAAACATGGGTCAGAACGCGAAGCATTTGTGGTATCAGATCTCCGTTCAGGCTTAGAAGGTCTTACTCGAGTCCTATTCGGGGATGTTAAAATGCGATGGGTGGACGCATATTTTCCTTTTACAAGTCCATCTTTCGAACTAGAAATATTTTTCGGGGTAAGATTATTTTACCATGCTTATTGTAATTTCATTGATCCTTCCACTAGATTTAACCTAGAGTGCTATAATTGAGTTCTGCAAATATGACCACTTTTTATATGCAATATTTCACATGATTGAGCAAGATGAATGTCATGTGTAAAGTATTTTGATCTCTTGGCACTTTGAAGTAATTTCACATTTTTTTTACTTCCTATATTAAACTTATCATGAAATAAGATATTTCAAAGTGACAGGTTCAATTCTGTTTTAATAAGATTTAATTTGCTTGTCACAAACTTAATTGAAAGTTTTTCACCTGAATGTTTGGCAAATACTCTACAAAGTATTGCTGAGATCTAGTAGCATATAACGAAGATTGCTCGATTTTTTTTAATGTTTCATATTTCTTCTATAGTATAAATCGTTTTTTTATCTTCACAATATCTCGTTTAAAGATTTCGCAATGTACAAAAAAATTTCTACTGGGCTGTGATTTGTCAGTTTTACAATTCTAAATTTAGAAAAGATGCAATTCTACGCTACTGCATCATCGGGACTTCCCAAACTGTAGGCTTCAAAATTCGGACTGCAGTAGTCGATTTAAACAGTATACCATCTTAGAGTTATCATACGCAAGAGATTGCAAAAAAGTTCTCGAGAAAATATTTTGTTTTGTTAAAATAAGATGACATCACCAAACATCTACTTGTTCGTTACGACCTTTCTATTTTGTAGGGGAAATGGCTAGAAGTTTTGGGCTGCGGTTTAATTGAAAGAGGAGTTTTGCAGGCTGCTCATGTAGATGAAAATGCTGTTGGATGGGCATTTGGATTAGGACTAGAAAGATTAGCAATGGTATTATTCTCTATACCCGATATAAGGTTGTTTTGGACCAACGACCCCCGGTTTACATCCCAATTCAAGGTTAAATATTAAAATTTGTATCCTGTTTGCCATGAACTTCAGATGTATCGAATTCGATATTTACAAATGATCACTTAGAGCTATAAATAAGAATATCAAATTGAGCCAAGTTTAGTGCCAGATTTTCAGATATGATGAATTTTGGATATATCTGAATACATTCTGTGGTCCATAAAAACTTATTTTATCCGAAGTAGTTACTGTTTATGATTTTACTATGGAAATTCGATATGATAGAACTTTTAAAGAAGAATTTTTGGCCCGTTTTCTGCAATTACGACAATTTTCATACTATATTTTGAAATATTTTTATTTTTTGTTATATATGATTCCAGTACGCATATTTTTGTATGAAATTACAGTTCGTTTATAATTTCATAAATCTCATTTAGAAGTTCTAATAATATCAATGTACAAGGCAGAATATTTAGATTTTATTTTAATATGCATTCTTCTTCTCTGTTTTTTTAGTCTTGCGATGCTTTTTTTTCCTTGTAGAAAGGAGAAATTGCCATATTTAAGCCTTACTCGAAGTATCCGCCATGTTCAAAAGATGTTAGCTTTTGGTTAACAGATGCAAATGAATTTCATGATAATGACTTGTATGAGCTTGTTAGGAATGTTGCTGGAGACTTGATAGAAGAGGTAGCAATAACGTAAAGTATTATATGCATAAAATCTGTTATCTTTAGGATTTTCATTTAAATATAGCTTAATTGTTAGACAGCATTTAGAGGCTTTGGCCTGGTTTATTATAGTATATAGAATGAATTTAGGCATCAGAATAAATGTATCAATCATTTATCAGTAGTAATGAATCCTGATTTAAATGCAAATTTAAATCGTTTGTGATAATCAACCTGCTATTTGATTAAAATAGGCCTTGAAAAATATAATGCAATGATAAACCCAAACCCAATTATTTAAGTTGATTTAGGACAACTTCAGGCTAAGTTTATGGGTTTCGGTTGCATATTTGCTTTTTCTTGCTTATGGTTTAGAAAAAAGATGAAAAAAATTGGTTTACCTGATAGTTAGCTTAATATTCCTTTATTTCCCTCTTTTTCTAAATAGTGAAATATATGCTTTGAGTTTGTTCTTAGGATAAGCCGATTAACATTTTTGAAAGAAAAGCAAAAGCTTATCCTAAAAAGCATATCTCTTTATAGTTTTCCAGTTTTAAATCCTAAGCATTTTCAATGCCTTCTTAAAATATACTACAGTCTGTAGATAGAAAATGAGGTAATGGTTATTTTAGGTTGAAAATAGGACAATGTTACCATATTATTTTACGGATTGGAAATTTACGATTTTTTTGCTATTTTTTTCGAGTTTTCAGATATTTTTGGTGGACACTTTTGAGCACCCAAAGACTCGCCGAATCAGTAAATGCTATAGACTTTTGTATCGGTCCATGGATAGAAGTCTCACAAACGAGGAGGTTGACTCACTGCAGGTTATGGTTAATTCTTTAATTCAACGGATTATACGTCTTTTAGTGGTAAAAACACAAAAAGCTAACTTTAATATTTGAAATAACATACTCTAAGTAGTATATTTTCAAGTATCTATTTTATGTTTTCAAAAGTTAACTTGCCAGTAAAGTAAATTTTATGAAGTGTACTAAATAATACCACAGCACTTTCAGACACTACTCAATGAATCTATCTTATGCTGAGCAAAGAAAATGCGCTTCATTTGCTTACCTGAATTATGAAAAACAAGTTAAATTATGATATGAATATTTTTCAACTAACCTGTCAACAAGCCAAAATCTGTTTAAAATATATATAATGGATTTCTAGAGGGGTAAAGTAATGAACCCTTAAAAACTTATCAAGTAGAGGAAATACTGAAAAGCATATTTTCATACTTATTATTTACTTTTTTTGTCTGCAGGAAATTGTACGGCAGCAAATTGTATCGGATTTAGGTTTGGAAATTCGATAATAAAATATGCTTTTACTAATCCTGGTGCATTGAATATAATTTGTGTTCTAGATGGAATCGGAAAGCTTACATGAAGATAGATTATAGAACTTCTCACCAGTTAACTACTAAAAATATATATTCTATTGACACGTATCTGAATTCTCAACCTATTTAGTTAATAGTTCAATTTGTTGGGTGATTTTCTAAATAAATTAGTTTTAAATAATTTAGTCTACATGTTGATGCTTTTCAAGTTGCTCATTGCAATGGTAAAACTCATGGCATTATGTGGATCAAGTGAAAAAAGCTCCCAGGAACTCCAACAGGTAGTATCTATCTACTATACTATCGAGACAAAAAGTTGGTAGCATGAATTTTGCATTGAAAATCATGAAAATAAAAGGAATCGGTAAAATGTTAAATAGCTTGAAAAAGTTCAAGAATCAAGGGAGTTTCCCACTGACATTAGAAGTTGCTGCTAAATTTAATTTAAATTTAAAGTTTTAGTGATACAACAAATTCACTCGTGGAACTTAATTTTTGTAAAAATTCAAAAGTACTTAATTATTCTAGATGAATGATGAGATGAGGATAAGACGCAGCATAGCTATTGGTCTATATTGAAATAAAAAGCAAAATGCATAACAAGATAAATATTAAGATTAAAAAGTTTAAAAAGTCTTGAACGATAAAAAGCAGCACCCCAATTTGATCAATCGGATTTGCTCGCGAAGCTGCCTAGAAATTCATCAAAGTCTGCAAGTAGATTAAACTTCATTTTTCTCGGTCCTATATTTTAACTTCAAAAATTGCTTAGTAGAGTAAAATCTAGTTCAGATTGATTTATATATATTTCAGGTATCATAAGTTCAAATTCTTTTTAATCACATACATAAACTCTATGTAACAGTTTAAATAATGTGTTCATTAAAACCTGAAAGGAAAAATTTTACAAATTTTGCTTTGATCGGGAAATGAAAAAACATTCAAAAATGAAGATTGCCCAAATTTTTTACAGCTTATATTCAATATATTGATGGCTAATGCATTCATTACTTAACATCAACTCCAGCCATCAAAATGAAACTTAAATGCATTGAGATTACATTCCACAAATTGCAATACCAGTTGCGCTGAAGCACTCTATCGTTGGTCATCACGAAAAGTCAGTCATATGCAAGGTTACTGAAGCAGAATTTAGCATTACAATATTATATTTATCATCCCAGTTGCTCTAGAATATAGGCATGATTTTCATGCATCATCCAGGCTTTACACCTAAGTTGTTAAACTGAATTAGAAAAACTTAAAAGCACAAAAGGGAATAAAGGTGAAACCATAGTTATTTTGTCAATAACATTTTAAGCCAATTCAAAATTTTGAACAAAATTTTTAAGAAAAAAGACTATCAAGAGCAAGTTCATCAAATTTCAATAAAATATCAAATCAGTTTATGCAATTTACTTTTATATTTCCTACAACCAGACCCAAGAAAAAAAACAACGAGAACATACCAGTGAATGTGGCATCCTTCTTTAGAAAAATCTAATGACATAATTGGAGCAGGAAAACAAATCAAATAGAATAATTTCATCCTACCACATTGCCTGAAAGTTGAAATCATGCCATGATCAAGTAGTACATCAGATCCAATTACAATAAAAAATATTTATAATTATTACAGCGGATTTATAAACTAAGAACTAGCACTTGTCAGGATTTCTATATATTACTGCTCTAATTCCCCATTCCAGATCATGAACCGTGACCCATTTTATCCGTCAATATCTTTTGTGAACCATTTCATAACTCATTTTCATTCTATCCGCCTATCCATGATTTTCCAGGATTTGCTCTACAAAACCCAACAGTTCATTCCATGAAGTTTCTTTACCGACATTTCCGATCTACTCGTAACTGTAGCATTTTCACATCACTGGCTGAAATTGGAATTCCTTTTGGTTTTCTGTAAACTTCTTTGCAATTTTGAGGAGACTCTTTGGATTTCTACAAACTATTGTGTTTTTTGCTTTCTTCTTATCACTTCACTTTTTTTCTATTTTTCCCAGCAGTACTCTAACTCTAGCAGCACACCCCCATAGCGTGCAATAAGTAGAGGTCACTACTAATATATATTCTTACTTTACCTTTCTTTTCTTGTTTGTTATTCCCTTGCGCTGTGATTATACTCACAGCGCGTTGTATATTCTCATCTTCCTCTTTATTTCCCAACAGCACTTGCAATAAGTAGTTTAAGACATTTGCATAGTTAGCTATTGGTTGATATACGCCTGAATCAAGTTTTTATCATCACAGGCACAAAGGTTTTTACTGGGGGTATGAAAGATTGTGAGTGGCGAGTACCTTGAATTTGGTTGCGTACATCTACTATTCGGGGGAATTGATGAACAATCCATTTTCTTATATTCAGTTTTTTTACAAATCCAGGCCAAGGTAATTTTGCATTTTTTTGCTAGTTTTCATCAGTACACTCAGTATTTTATTTAGAAAATTATTAATATTATGAATCCTCAAAATTTGAATATTCTTTCACAGTGCATTAGATTTGAATTTCATGAATGAATCACTATCAGAGTATGAAGACAAGAAAATACTTTCAGTGGAATAGTAAAGACTAAAGAAGAAAATTTGGGGAAAAAAGACAGTTTTAACAAGTATTCTAGTTATACCTATTTGAGTGATACTTGTGAAATGTCTCTTTCTGCAATGTTACAGAGTAAATTTATAGGGATATAATGCTTTAAAAAGTCCATTAAAATACTAATATATCTTAATAGCAGCAAGGCAGAAAAGTAAAGCAAGATTTGTATGCTTCAATTCATTTAGAAACATATTACTCCTTTCTAAGTTCAATGATCTTATCAATGAGTCCAAACTCAAGCGCAGCTTCGGCATTCATGAAATTATCCCTGTCCAAAGCTACTGTAATTTCCTCCTAAAGAAACCAGAGTTTCAAATTTACTAATAATCTAATCACATAATTCTGAAATGCTTTAGATATCATATAACGAGTTTAATAAGTCACCTGGGTACGACCAGTCATCATGGAATACATCTTCACAATGTTATCTCTTATACGCATAATCTGAGTGGCTTCAACCTAATGCACAAAAAAATCACCAATTAATAGAATTGTAAAAATGAATTAATATTGCCCAAAATATTTAAATTAAATATAGATATGCACACTTCAAAAGGGAGTACTTGAGAGATATCAAGACTTTGACAGTTTGCAAATTTAATAACAGAGTACTTTTCCATGAAAAAACAAGAACCATTTTAGAGAAAATGATTTTTTTATAGGCATGAGAAATAAAAATGACACTTTAAATTCTAGTAATCATGCATTCAGGTTTTAGGCTTTTTTCGTGTCAAGTTATGATGAAAAGTTTGTAATGCAAAATACAGCACAGTAAAAGTAACATATTAGAAAAATATGAATTCGACTCAATTTTATAACATAAAATTATTCGTGAATATTAAAACAAATGTAAAAGTATCTTTATTCAGTTTCTTCTTGAATAATATTACTGTTCAATTAATTTCGTTACTTCTTCATTATCCTAATATACGGATGGGCCAGGTTAATTTATATGACTTTAAGGTAATCATACCGTCTTAACTTTTCTGAATGCATCTCGATTTAATTTTCTTGTAAAAAGATCACCCCTCCCCCTACCACACCCATAGCATGAATTGAATTGAATTTGTGAAAATAATATCTCAGAGATGGCAACACCGAGTTTTACTGGATTGCCAAGACTATTTTATTTGCACAATAAATTGAGAAAGTGTAACAGTTAGAGTTGACCTAACTAGCCAGTGCTTCAAACTTCGTTCTAATTGCATAATGCTGGCAATATACTGATTTCTATAGCCAGAAATAAGCGTGCTGTACTCTGACCTTAATGTCTTCAGCCTGGCCTTGGGCACCGCCCATAGGTTGATGAATCATTACACGGCTATGTGGGAGAGCCATTCTTTTTCCCTTAGCACCAGCTGCTAACAAAAATGAGGCCATTGATGCTGCCATGCCAGTATTTATGGTAATAACTTCAGATTTAATATGCTGCATTGTATCATATATTGCCAGTCCTGCAATGACGCTTCCTCCTGGACAGTTCACGTACATGTAAATAGGTTTCGAAGAGTTTTCGTTGTCCAAATAGAGCAAGACGCCGATGATTTGATTAGCCATTTCGTCGTCAATTTCTTGGCCTAAGAATATAATGCGCTGCATCATTTAAGCAACCGCAATAGATTAGATTGACAACTCGACCCTTAATGTACTACAAATACCATTCAATATCTGGAAATGATAAAAAAGAGATATTCGCTCACCTCACGATACAGCCTATTATAAATGTCTACCCAGTCAGCTGAAGGAGCTCCGGGCAAACGATATGCAACTTTTGGGACACCTATGGGCATCATCACTAAATTTGATGATCCATTGTGTTTCTTCCTATTATTCAAAAAATGGGTTACAGAATGATGTCACTGCACAACAGTTGAAAAGATTACCTCGAATATGAGGAAGAAACAGCCAAACTTCCTGAAATCGATGGCATTTTAAGTCCTGAATTCAATGTTCCAGTAAGGAAAGTACTTGGCGACAACGCCGAGAAAGAGGAAACACCGACCACAATGGTTAATAATATACCAAATGCATAACTAAGCACCATCATCCCACTACTACAGAAAAAAATTGAAAAAAGGTAGGACAGAGATCGAGTTCACACGCCTCTACTGAATTTCAGATAGATCTAAGTCAGCCTAGGCTAACACGATGAATTGCTGAATATTTATCAATTATAGCTCCCTAGATTTATAGGTGACGTGCGCTATGAAAAAGTTCTCTTCGCAGGTACCTAAAACAGTTCAGTTCAGGCTAGTAAAAATTTAGGTGACCATGATTTTCACATCCTGGATTTGCATTGGAACTTTACAGTGAGAGTAAGTTATATTACCAGCAATGTTCATTGCTACTGGAAAATTATTGGATGGAAATCCAGTGGCTTCATCAGAGGTCCTATCTTGTAAATGGTCAGAAACAGCAACATTTAGAAAATACCTATCCAATAACATCTTCAATAGTAGTTACATCACATTATAAATGATCCAGTACCATCCCAGTAACAGTAATGTTCCAGTAATTACTATCCAGCAACCGATCAAGTAACAGCAAAATTCCAGTAATGACCGTCCAGTAACGTATCCATTAACTTGTCCAGTAATCGCAATAACCTGGTAAAGATATATGATTTAAAATTTACATGCTGTACTATCTACTACGATATACTTGCTGGAGAGTTGAACTGCACAGTACATTTTTTGGAATACTTGTAGTAATATTGCCAATAACAGCAATATCAAGATTAAACTCATCCAGTGAAGTTTCGTTCCAAAATAATGTAAAAACCAATGCACATTTTAAAAATTATTTTAACCTTTTGGATGCTTATTTTCTTCATTACTGTCAGGAATGTAAAATACAACAGAAACACAAGGAATTTGTGACAGAATACGTATTTTATTACATCCTAAATTGTGTTGATAGAAGTGAGATAACTTGATCAACACAACAAAGTATTACTTACTGAAACTTGTTCTCATAATCAGAACTGAAACTTGTTCTCATAGACTAAACTGAAACTTCAACATACCATTAGGAGAAATGTACCGCAGCTACAGAATAGAATTAACTCCCTTAGAGGTTAATTCCTAACAATTACATTAGCTACACAGCATACACACATCAAAAGCTCAGCATAAGCTATGTGACTTACATTTTCTAGTTTATCTGCTTCATTGATAATCAAAGTGTTGCAGCACCTTTTTGCTTTTTTTCTTCTTCAATAATCTCAATAGGTTTTAAGCCTGGCGCTGGGTGTTTAATTTTTTCTTCTTTCTTATTCCTTCTGGTTTTTGGGAGCTAACGTCTCTTTCTCTTCTATCATTTTGGGATGTTTTACTGCTCCGTCTTGGAATTGTATGGTCTTTCTTAACATTTCTACTTTTGCATCACATTTGTTTCTTATCGAGCTTTTTTCATGCACTATTCTTTTCTTCTAAAGAGTTTAATTGTCTATATTGAAAATTGTATATTTGTTTAGCTAAGTCACTTAACTTTTAGTTTTTGTGGTAATCACATTGAAAAACATCATTGATATTATTTCTTTTTAACTACTGTAGAGGTTAACATGCCTTGGTAATTGAAGTTGTGTACCTAGAAGGCAGAAAGAAGAATTCTTTGGGATTCAGTTTGGCAGTCAATGCGTAAGGCACTTTAGCACAAACCCATACAATAAATGTTAAACAGCTCTTTGAGTAAGAGGTGATAGCTTACCTCTGATGTATTACCTTTCTTAAGCATTTCTGTTGGCTTAAACCCAGGAGTACCTCTTCTCAGGTACGTTAATAATTCTATCTACTGGGTTGTACAAAGAGATGATCACATTTCTTTACTAGTTTAATTTCTAACAAAGTTTTTATCAGCCTAAAAAGTGACCACATTTTAAACTTGCAGAAAGAAATTTATTATCTTTGCTGTATGGGTTTAAAGGTGTCAACTGCCTTAATTCATCTTTAGGTTACTTTCACTGTATACCGTTACAGGTGTATATCGTACACTAATTTGACAGACCTTTCTGTTGTACTGAGGCCATCCATATACATTCCTTGGATGTGACCTAGTTGAAACCTTACTTATAAAAAAGATGGGAACTAAAAATAAATTAAAGAACTTAGTTAATTGTGCCAGGAATAAAAAGCCTGAAATATTAGGGAGCCTTTGCAGATTTTATTATACAATAATTTGAAAGACAACACTTCTTCCATTCTACATAAATGAACCAATAAAGGAGTTTTATGATGGTGTTTCTGAAAAACTATTGTATTATTTCAACCCTTGGAAATTAAAATCTTTGTGCAGTGGTGTAACAAATTAATTTTGTTCCTACCACTATTTAGTAGCCATGAAACTCTCCAAGGTATTGTTCCAAGTATTCCTTCTTTTAGTGTATTTTTGTACCTCCAATTACTAAAAGAGAGCTCTAACACTCTTCTTTCGTTAGCATCATCATTTTCAACAAAAAGTTATTGACTTAGCAACTATGATCAAAGACTTGATTAGATCAGTCTTGATGAGTTTTATACCAGAATTTTGAGCAAAAACATGCTACTAAATCAGGATTTTCCTACCAGTCAATGCTATAGGTGTACTAAACTCCATACATAAGCCATTCCTACTAAAGTGGTTAATTTGAGCCTAACCTTCAACCTATTGCTCATAATAATTTGAACTCTCAAATCTACATCTCATTTAAAATGAATCTAGTCTGTCAGAAAGCATTGTCACCACATTTAGTGCACTTGGCTCATAGCAAATATATTGTATCTTTTTGTACATTGTCATTCTCAGGGTATATGCTCACTGCTTTCTCAATCAAACACTGGACTTAATTCTCCAAGGCATTTCAATTATGAAGCTCTTAATTTTTTTTAGCATGTATGTCATCCTCCTCTTCCTGCTGTTTAGGTATGTAAAAAAACTCTTGCAATGTTCAGCTTTAACAGACTTCAATACCTTATGTTGGTGTTGGGAATGTAACATGCAACATAAATACAAGAAATCTGTGACAATTTGTATGTTATTACATCCTAAGTTGTATTGATAAAAGTGAGATAATGTCAACACAAGAAAATATCACTTACTAAAATTTGTTCTCATAATCTAAGCTGGAGCTTGTTCTCAGTCTATACTGGAAATTTAACAAAGTATCAGAAGAAACGTACTGCAGCTACAGAATAGAATTAATTCTCTTAGGGGTCAATTCATGACAATTGGCTATGGGTCATCAAGGCTTCACTATTTTTACCCTCAACCTAAGGGCAATTTTTATTCAACGCATTACAGTATGCAGGTGGGTACATTAGTTATTTCAAGATCTGATATTGATCTAATCACCAAATCAAGTTTAATGGCACAACCAGTTACTGGTTCTTTTTTTTGTCTCACTGCAATAATACTTTATATTAGCAGAAGTTCACCTACATCTCTTGTTAACAGTGCTTGCACTTTACTCATTCTAAGAAGTACATTTTCTGTTAGTCTATCCTTGGAAACTCCATTAGTAAATCATCTTTCTTTCAACTTATTACTTCAGTTTTGGGCAGCATGCTTCCATTCTTTCTCTTCCATAAAAAACTCTTAAATCACTAGAATTTGTGCATTTGAACTAATAAAGTTTAAAAATTTACCCTTTAGTTCCATCCGTTTGTTTGGATCACTGTGTCCATTAGTAACTGAAGGCGCTTTTATTTGGTAATTCATAAAAATTAGTCAGCTGCTTATCAAACATATTTGTAACTTCCTAAGGGATTGAAAAACTCACTTTAGATCATGCAGCTAAAGCTTTTTGAGTTTTTGTCTTATGCCATCTAATACATAATAATATACATATATCTTATCTTGCATTATTTTTCTGTTATAGTTTACAGCCACTTGCTTAATTATTAAGTTAAATAATAAATTTTAACATCTTTACATGAATCTTGAGACTATTTACTGTAAATTGGCTACTATTCGCTAAACTACAAATGATGATGTACCGATAAGATGATTAATCAAGGATCTTTTGAATAATCTTTCAAACATTTTTTTAGTTAACAGTATAATAGACAGATTTTGTCTGTCATTGATACAAAATTTGTAACTGACAAAATTTTTTTACGGAGAACTCAAAACATTGTTGCCAAGTACCATTGGCTTGCTGTTGTTAGGAATTAACCTCTTACAGAGTTAATTCTCTTTTATAGCTGCAATACACAATTCAACTAGATTCGTTCATGAAGAGTCATACAACTCAAGTTCAAGGAGAGTCGCGAATTGAAGTTCAAGGAGAGTCACGAATTGAAGTTCAAGGAGAGTCACAAACTCAGGAGAGTCATGTTCTTTTGTATTTTGTTGTGTTGATAGAATGTCCTCACTTCTATCAACAGTCAATGTAATGTACTTTTGATTCTTACTCGTTGTCTTTGCATTCATAACAGCTGTCAAGTTTGTAGCATACTTTTCATATATTTACCATTTAAATGGATTATGTTTCTACAATCACAATGTCAAGTCTAAACTTTGCTGTACCAATACTACCACGGATCAATCTACTGAAGATGGAACAAACATTTCCATGACTCCTCTGAGCCATAATTGGGCACCACTTCGTAGTAGGTCCAAATGAACCATAACTCAAGCTATGTTTAACACTAACTTGTTGAGCATTAGAGCCATTTACTCTAGCTACAAGATAGAAACCCTTTTTCACACCTGAGCCAACTGTCGTGTTGGTCTTTTGAAGTATTGCAGCAATTAAAATGGTTTTGGTCAAACCACAGTTGAATTTCTTTGGAAAAATGTACTGCCCAAATAGTCTTGCACATTTCTCTGAGTTTTCAATTCTGATCTACTTTCTTTTTTCTACTAGTGACACAGTATGAGATATGTTGATAGATACTGTTCTATCTATTTCCCCTTTTAATATAGAACTTTGTTCTCCTATTGAAATTTTTATTACTGACACTCTATTGGTGACTGCTAAAAGTGGCATGTCACTCCATTTTTTTGCAGTTGAACAGTTACCGCTATTTTACTGAGAAATTTAATATATATGGTGGCAATTCTCCTCATTTCCTAGATTCTAATTTTGACATTACCATTAGCACTACAGGTTTGGATCAGCAATATAATACAGTTATGATAACTGACTATGGGACATAGTGTTAAAAGTTTTGGCATATGCACTACTTATATCCGGGTCTAACTTAGTGCTGGACTTGCCATGATTCTTACTTTAAGAAATGCTAGTTAGGTGCTTAAGCCTATGGTCAGCTTTATATTGATGTCACATGAATTGAATATTAGGAATAACCATGTTGGAATGCAACTCTCATGTAAACCACTACAGGTTGAAATTAGTTTAGTCACTATACAGACACATCCTTAAATGAGCATATTGCTGTATTGGTAATCATTTCTAATCGGGCCACTTACTTGTTTTACATATTAGGTCACAAGAACTTTAAAATTTTTGCAATTTATATGATGATCCCAATTCCTCTATCACATTCAATGATTTAGCAATCATCAACTGTGAGAAATGTTTGTTCAACAGGAGTATGCAAATTTCACATGCAAAAAGTGTTACACTAACATTCTGCTATTAATCATAAATAATTTCAACTTAATTCTATTATAAAGATATGCCGCTGTGCTCTGTAGGTACTGCTATGAGATGTTTTACAAATGGCTGCACTCACTATCAGTTTGTCTACCCGTCACACATAAAAATAAATGGAGTAACTTGTTTACATTAATATTTTGGACAGCATTTACATGTACAATAGTCAACTTATATGTGCCACAGACCTTTATTCTGGTGTTAAAAGCATTACAACAAGTATGCCAGCCACCTAAGATATACATTACATTTGGCTTCAACTCTTGGTAAATTCATAAATTGTGAAGAGTTTGCTATTTTTAATGCAAAAAATATTTATCAAATATGTGTTTTGTAAATAAAATATTTAAAAAATACATACAACTGAATCAGCATTAAATAAGATGCAGAGGTAAAATAAGTATCTAGCAGTGCTGACTATTTTTCAAGAAAAATGAGCATTGTAAGTTAATGTCAACACATATATTTCTATGGAATTGAACAGAGACTGGAACAAAATTTTTTCAGCATACTTTTTTCCTTTGCAATTTTAAATTTTGAACAACTACTAAAAATTAGTAGAATCTTGTATGAAGCATTTTGTTAGAAATTCATTGTGGCTAAAATTCATTGTGGCTAAAATTAATTTGGCATTTCCAAGTTTGCTAAGCAATTTAGGCAAAACATACTGAAATAGCAATGAAAAGTAAACCTTAAATATTTATTCTGCTTTGAACCATATTTTGTTCACATGTGTTAGGACCTGACCAGTTATAGTTGTGCGTACATAACTGATGCATAGTTCATTTGTATTGACAATTCTTAAGGATTTGTACTGGAGATTCAAGCGTATATATATATATTATTTTGTAGTTTGGTAAATGCCGATTATATATGTCTGGTATTAGCCAGTTATTGATATTATATTTTATTTTCAATGCTCAGTATCAAAAACGTCTATAATAAAGTACACATTTCCGTGCTCAATCTCTTACTGCCTGATTACCTAGTATTAATCCCTTGTCTTTGTTCTGCATTGGATAAGCCTTTGCAAATATCTAACCATTAATTCTATTTCTCATCTTTGCGTAGTGTGTGCCTGACAGTATGCTACATATTGTACAAACTTTGTGATTATAGTTTGTGATACTGCACCCTTCATATTTTCTATACTTCTTATGTGCTGTATTAAGTGCATGAACAGAAGTACATTTTGTTTGAGTTTGATGACAAGTACTTTGGGTTTGTTAACTTCAACTACTCATGGGTTATGCAAAATCAAGATTACCTGCTGGTTTAAACTTTTTTTAATGAACGTAAGAAGAACTTACATTCTTCAATTTTTTACCTGTCAATTCTCTGCCTATTTCTTTTAAGCTTTCTTAAGCTAGCTTATATTTAAAATTTTATTCTAAAAGTGATATGCATTAAAAGTCATAGTAACTGAGTAAATTGGACTTGTTCATATTCAAATGTATTAACTGTTAAGCCTCTCTCTTCTATCAAGAAATTTTTGTTAGGAATTCACTCGTTAACGGTTAAATTTGTGTTATAGCTGTGGAATTCTGTTTTTATGGCAAGTAATTGTTCTGCATATTGGAATTCTAAGTTTATGGCAAGTCATTGCTGGATTTTGATGATGGGCTCAGTTTGGGATTTGTGTGTTACTGTGAAGTATGTTTCACTTCCAGCAACACAAATTATGCTTGTGTAAATATACTTTATGTATTTAGTTCTGAGATTTGTTTGATACACATTCATAACAATTTTTTACGTAGTATTGATCTTAATGGCAAAAGTCTGCCCAACACTTAAGCTCACAAGATTTACAAAGCAGTTTTTTAAAATTTCATGTTCAAGGAATTTTAATGAAAAAATACAGTCAGTAAAAATGGCAAAAGGGCCTTGATGCATATCATATAAATCAAAAAACAACAAAATAATGCATCATGATTTCATTTGATATTTTTGCAAGATAATGTGAACATAATTACAACAGCAGAAAAAGAACTTTTGTACAAATACTGACTAGCAATATGCTTGTCCTGCTAAGTTGAGCAAAAATGCAAATCATCCACTTTTCTAATATTTGATTTTTTGCTTGAATACAAGAGTTGGTCAAATATATCTTTTATTTTTTATTTCCATAGGAAATTGCTACCTTCTGTATATTTAATTGAATGATTTCCTCATTATGAGTATCCCATAAAGAGAAACAGTTTTTTGTTTTTTGTAATTTTAATGGGGAAAATATGTTTTATCGTAATGACCTAATCAAAAAACCGCATTAGAATGTGCGCTGTGCGCGCTTTAGTCTGAAGTAGATAACATCATAAATTTCTATCAGAAACATGAAATCCAACTAATAGAACTAATGCAAAGCTTTCAAAAGGACAATTTTGTATAAATTTAGCCATCATAGTTGAGATGATAATGTATATTATAGTTCCTGTAACTGAAAGGTTGACTAGAAATTTAATAAAATATTGTTCAAACATTGTGAATTTATTTATAAAAACATGGCGGCATTCGTGAATTGGTCAGGAGAAAAATGTGATGCACTTATTGTTCTAGTCATTAACAGCTCTGCAAAGGTCAAAATATACAATAAATTTATGGTTGATATGAATTGATAAAAAGTAGACTACTCATTATCAATTTTCTGAAAATGCAACTGGTCATCCGTAATTTCACAATGCTATGATCACAACTGTTTTTCTTTCCGAAATGAGTGTGGCTACTTTCCTATTTTAGCAAAATATGTTATTATTTATTGTCGGGCTTCATGGACCAAGACTGAAATATATTCGAGAATAATGAAGGAATCTAGCTTTCAGACGGTTAGAAGTATTTCCACATCAAACAGAATATTATTGTCGATTGATTCAACCATATAGTCTAATCTTAACATCTTGAGCACGAGTTGATATCTTGAGTGAATTTAAAGATACTATAATAACTTGATTTCGATTTTATTAGAAACGATTACAATGTAAAATTTGGTGATTAGCATGGCATTGGGATATTTTTAAACCATTTGCGTTTATTCAGTACTGTAGCTGCAAAAATTTGAATTGATGGATAAGGTTTTTCATCAAGCCAAAATTATTAGAGAGATAGGATTAAAAAAATTAATTTCAAAATGAAAGCAACATAACAAAAAATTACAAAACGGATAGAATACTTTTTTACGTTTCACTGTGTGCTCCAAGTGTTGGTCTATGTAAATATATGATGTAATCCCTCCCTCTTAAGAAGAATACACCAACACTACGGTGATGACATACATTTAGTTACTCCCATTGTGTTTGAATTGAACTATATAAAGCTCGAAAAACGAACCGAATTATCGAGGGAGAGAACATAAACACCCCCCCTTTCTACATACAATTAATGTGAATGGGCAAACAAGATAACAACTCTTCCCCTTGAAATGAATTTAAGTAAGATGACTCCTTACAATATCACAGCCTCCTCTAAAAATCCTCCAATCTACACAAAAATAGAAATATATTCTGATATTAAATAACTCATTGAATCTTGAAAGGCAACAACATCCATAGAAATTAGATAGCTTACTTTATGCTGATTCATATCGATATCTTTTAAAATATACATAAATGTAGAAGCATACCTGCGGATAGGATCACAAAATTATGATGCAATATATATCAGGCCTGGAAATCAAAAGGACGCGAGGTTTTAGAATCGACTTCAATTGACAGAATTCTACTTCTAGGTGGAGTATCAACTTGCTCTATCTTCAGAGCCGAAGAATCGCCGATTGTAAACCTACACAATTTACTGGTTGAATCATCAATTTCTTGCTGTACATCACTGAAAGGAGCAAAACGATGCGAACCAAAAGAGGACATAACTTTAGATGAAGAAGGTTCAGGAGGGTTATGAAAGGATAATGAGCTAATTCGATTGGGATGGGGTGGAGGTAAGCCATTTCTCTCTTCCTCGCCACACCAACTTTGACTTCGAGCATGACTGTCAGGACGGAGGAATGATAGGCCCTGGGGGGAAGGTAGTGCAGCAGTCCAAAATGGAGGGGTACCTGAACTGACCTTGGCCCCCCATTGCCCTCCCATTTCAAAAGAGGTATGGGGGGACACCCCCCCCAGCATACCATTACTCGGGGACTGTCGTGTACTGTTGAAACCAAGCCCAAGCCCCCTGCTTAATGGCGAAGGAGCTATGCCCGGTACTCGGCTTGGAATTATTGATGGTGTGTCAGGCATATTGGTCACCCCGAAATCTGTATTTGTACTCCATATAGAACTTAAACCTGGAAATATGTTAATACAATCATTCAAACCCAAATTAATAAGTGAATTTCAAGACAATATGATATAAACAGGCATTCATGCAATATAATTGGTGGTAGTAAACAAAAAAACAGTTGTATCAGATTCTCAAACAAAGCATAAAATATACCTGAAAAAATGTTAGTCGAACTAGCATATCCACATGGCGAGGAGGTCTTCCCCAACCCACCAGGAGATGCATCTCCCATTGATGGGTTACTACCCTCAACTAATAACGATCGCCTTCCACTAGGAGGTCCATCAACAGTACCATTAATTCTACCAATACTTCCATCAGAAAGAGATCGAGTTGATAGCGTAGAGTTAGATCGGGTACTAAACCCTGAGTCTTTACCAGACGGAGGCAATCCGACTTGACCACGATCAAATTCAATATTGTTGGCAGTAATAATTCCCAATGGCGATCCACCAATGGTCTGTTTATTTTGTCGAGGATAGGGATGAATATTGCTCCTACTAATATCTTCAGAGGAGACATAGGGATTATCATTGAATCTTTGAATGGGTGGTAAGCCCGATAAACGCACACGAGAGGGCAAAACCCCTGAAACTTGGGGGCGACCTTGCTCTTGATGGGTGTATATATCAGGATAAGGCGTGTGACTTTGAAGTCTTGGGCTCCAATCAAGGCAGCCACCACTGGGGTGACGTTGAAGGGTTTGTTTAGGGGTGCAGCACAGACAGTTGCCATCAAAAGAGGGCCTTCGGTAGATAGTACGGGCATCTACAAAAGGGGCAACAGGAGGTAAAATCGGATTAGGAGCGTGGGTGCCTGTATTTGATGGGCGATCGAAAGTACTTCCACTGCCTTTAAACTCATCACGGAAAGCGAAGCTGCTTCCATGACGAGCAAGACCAGCCTGGAAAATATAATCAAAGTTTAGCTGATATCGTGAATACATGAAAAAAGTTGAGCTTCAGAAATAAAAATATAAGTCGAATTTAAATGTAGATCAAGCACCTGAATTTCATCCTTTGTGAATCGGTCTCTCTCATCACCAAGTTCATGAAGATATAAGCAATCAGGATTATCGCAAACAACGTTTCGTAAGAAAGAGTTACAGTATTTAGTAGTACCAAAACTTGCACGAACATGTCTACCCTCCAGCCAGAATCCATCGACAGTCTTGATAGCACTCCATGCGTCTTCCTACTCAAAAGTGAGAAAACCTAAAGAATGTTTGTAGCACCTCAGAATATTTGAATAAGTCGATTACCTTATGGAGGAATGTAACGTAAGCACTAGCACTTCCATGACGAGGATCTTCTTCACTAACTCCATGGTGATGGTTCATCACAATCTATTGGCAAAAATAAAGGATTGTCTTATTTCATGTAGAAATGTAAATCGTATAAATTGAATATACTTAAAGCTGCTAAGAGGAAAAGTAGTAACTGGGCAAAATATTCCTAAAAGTAGGAAATAAATCTTGTACCTTCACAATGCGGCCATATTGACCAAAATAAGGAGGAGATGCAGCTTCGTTTGCGGTGATTGTAGGGCTGAGTCCGATGACGTACACGAGGTTACGCTGTATAACCCTTAGATGCTGCAGCGCTTTTCGAGTAGCGACCCGATTATGAGAGCTGGCACCTTGAATACTGGAAAAAGATAAACTTCGGGACTTAGCTCCTGTATAGGTACTCGAAAAATGCCGAGACGGAGAAGTATCTAAATATCTTGGCTCTGAATTATAAGAATGTATCATGCTTTCATCGAGCTCACGACCATCATAGTCGTAACTCCTACGGCGAGAGCGATTCGCATCAAGGCAATGATTGTCATATGCTGCGAGGTATCCATTACTTCCACAATTTGTTCCGTATTCGTAAGATACAGATAGATCCACTTCGGCACAACGAGGGCAAGCACCACCAAAATTGTGAATAATATTAGGCCAGCACCATGAGCAGACCTGTGATTCATTCGCAACATTTAAGTCAGATATGCTATGCATGAGGTCGAAAATTTTCTTTAAACTTTACAGGACATGATTTCAATTAATGAACAAAGATTCTGTTTTTCAAATCTTTAGTAATTTTGTTGAAAAAATGTTGCGGCGAATAAAATCTGATGAACTGGCTCGATTCAGTGCGAGTTAAATGTTTAATATGATACCTGATATCCGCAGCGACATGGAGATCTCAGGAAACGCTGTACATCGTCAGCCACTTCGCCGCACATTGAACAAGAGTAATTGTTACTTGAAACATCGGCCCCATAGAACTGTGCTTGCTCATGGGTGAAGCAAGTACTTGAAGGCAGAACCAATTCACCGACAGCATCGCTTGACATATTCAATATGCACTACTTGTCACAATTTGCAGCTAATTCTTGCGTCGTTATATCACTGTCTTCATCAAAATTACGCTTCGTTACAAACTAAGAAGACATCTTCCGAAGATAGATCAGAGCGTTGTGATCATCGGAAGCAGCATCAGGAAATTTTTTTAGTAATACCCTTCTTTCGCTTCGAAGGGGCTATCCGTTGCAGTATGCATTTTGCGGCAACGCTTTTACCATCTGAAAAGGCATAACTATTCTAATCCATTAAAATATTGTCAGAATTATGCCTCTTTTTCTAAATAATAGTGAGCTCTTCATCTTCCACCCAATCAAAAAATTCTGAATAAAATTATCGGACGAATTTCAAGTATATGACTTGCAGTAGCATATGCCTACCACCTGTACACAAATTATAATTATTATACAAAAAACCAACCAATATTAAGAGTTGGGTAAACGGCAAACTGAATAATTTTACAGTAATCTGAACATATTTTCTGGGGCACTACTGAAAATAAAATGTTGTTGAAGCGTATAAGTATTAAAATTAACACCTGCTTTTGAGTAAAAAATTAGTTAAAAGTTGGGTGAACGGAAAGCAGTAGAGATTTTCTTTAAATTGAAATTTAGAAACTATTTTTGGGCAACTGCTGATACATTGTTGTTGAAGCTCACCAGCCAAGATTGAACTGATATTATATGCTTACCAGCACTTTTCTCGTCCATTTTCTCCTCTGGGATCTTATCAGTATCCGAGCAATTTAAATTGGCATTCAAATATGTAAGTTTTTTATAGATTATTTTAAGAAAAGGCCATTTTACATTTTACAAACAATTTATTTTATCTCGTAAATCCTTTTGACAATATTTTTCCATTCAATCAGATGACTTCTCATGTCATGTTTTCTTTAATTATTCTTATGTTATGTCATATGCTATGATATGTTGTTCAATGAAATACGAATTTTCATTTTATTTCCTAAGAAAATATCCTTGAAGGAAGATGAAAAATTAAATTTCGCTTGCATTATTTTTTACCTTCTACAGATCTGGACAACACACAGTTTGACAGATGTAACTTATGCTGTAGTTATTTTTGAAATACTAAGATTCACAATAATATCACTGTATACAATATAAATTCTACTTGCTGATATCCATAACTGTAATTTCATCCACAATTCAACACAATGCTATCGCAGCAATATTAGTTTCTCATGTAAGTACCTGATGTAGACTTGTTAAACCTTTTCACAATGAAATCTTTGAGTAAAGTTTACAAATATTATTCAAAAGATATGTACTCTTCCAATCATGTTTATCAAATCATGCACTTTCTTAGATCATGATGGTGGTTGGATTTTGTAATATAAAAAGTAAGATTGATTGAATGAAGGGAACAAATTAAATTGTTTCCAACAACTAAACTAGAAAATATTACAAGATTTAAAAAAAACAATTGGTTGCTTTACATAATGTGCAAATAAGTGTTGGCATCAATACTCTTATGCAATTTGCATTGAATGTTAATACAAAAAACTCGAATAAAAAAAAGACAGAAGATGGAGTGAGAAGTCAATTTTAAACTTGCTCCACTGTTAACTAGCATCAGATGCTATCAATGCCATACAACAAGATATTTGTGAGACTATCTTAAAAGTCACTCTGATGATAATTAAAAAATCTTGGATATTCTAAAATCTATTAAGGTAAAAGTGCTAAAATTCAGTTTTTCAAGAAGTGCAAATTCAAGAATACCAAATCACAATTAGTTTGTTTTTATTCTTAGTTCAAATTTAGAGATGATCTGAACATTCTAAGCAGGTGTATGTTCAATGGAAAATGTAACCTCTCTTGATTTTGATTATCCTAGTGTACCAACTGAAAACAATACTGCAAGAGGAGTAAATAAATGTGTTGCGATACATAACAACACAATCTCCAATTATGAGCTGCATCTGTATGCTCCAATGAAAAATAGTTTTTGTGCATTCAGTTCCTACATTTTCTAAAAATATGCGGCAAAGATCAATTCAATCCTTCTATACTACAATTACAGCTTAACTCCACGCCCAATGCAAAGGAGCTTGAACTAACAATTATCTCCTTTTCTCAGTTAACTAAAAAGTGTATTTTTCAGAATTTTTCCCACTCAAGCAATTATGCCATGTATAACTAGATTTTTGTTTGAATGTGTCAAATCTTCAAAATTATCATTCTTTCATATATGACCATTAAGGCTGATATCCAACTCATAAACAAGTTGATTTTTTTTGCTTTTCCAAAAATCAAGATTGAACTGTAGAGACCTATTTGTTAATCAAGTTCAAGTAAAAAAGGCTTCAATTCCATGTAAATAAAAAAATACCTTACTGCTTCCAAAATTTTTGATATAGCTTCAGGATTCTAGGTAAAACATTAGATTTTGAAAGAGGTGGTTTTAAAAAAATAACTAGATAATTATAATAGTAGCTTAGTGTTATACAAGAACATTTTAATTTCACCAAAATTCAAGATATTTAATTCTAAATTCCAAATCTATCAGTCAAATTTTTTAGGATATATTTCAGTTATAACTTTTTTGAAGTTATTAGAGTAAATAACGCTTAGAGCAATACTGACAATAATGCTATCTCGATCCATAACTAAAAAATTGCTTTCCATCTTATCTCTAGATACCTAATTACAAAATTGGTTAACATTCTACCTTTAGATGCCTTTCTAAAAAACTGCCCCACATTTTAACCATATGATTCTTTGGTTTGCCGATAATCCTATCAGATTTTTGATAGCCATCATTTTTCAACCAAATTGCAGTCAATAAACTCTTTTTGCTCTTCTTATAAGATATTTGAAGCAAAAATTCCTCTCAAGTGTAAGAATGTCCTTCAAATCCCCAAAGGAAACTAACTTCAACAATCTTCACTAGGAACATTACTGAAATTTAGATTTCTTACATGATTAATTTATAATGCACTCAAAATCACCACCATAAAAAAAATTACACATTCATCTAGTACTCTTAAAAAGAATTTAGCATGAATGGCCACATAGTGTGAGGAAGGCTAAGCTCTGTAATTGAACAAGATACATTTGCAGTACACTAACTGGTGGAAATATCCATGCCGAAAATACCAAAGCTTTCCATTGTGAAGAATGTTTCCATCATAATCGTCTGATTTCGAAGAGAATAACTGAACTATATCCTTTACTAAGGCAGTCTCATCAACTGGGAAAAGTCAACAGTCGCAAAATGCTAAACGACAAGTAAAGGAGCTTATGTACAGCCCCATGTTGTGAAACACTGCTACAAAAGTAAAACTTAGCTGAAGTTTAAAATCGATCCAGTAAATACAATTATTTTCATGATAAAAAATAAATAAATTTTAGATTAGTACAAGATCTAACTAACCTAAGGTAGACCCAAAGCATAAATATCCTAATGAAAACATTCTTTTAACTGGAGATTGAAATGATTTTGAATCTGACCCTAAAAAGATATTGATTGTATTCTAATTTATGGTCTCGAAGTCAGTATAAATTTACATACTTCAATGTTCATGCATAGAATTTCAGTGGTTGAGTCTGCACTTAAGTATGTTGCATTAAGAACGTTTGCAGTTTTTTATGTCCAACAAACGCACCAAAAATAAACTTGATATTGCATTTCCCGGTTAGTCCTCATTGTAATTTAGGCTAGTACCTAAAAAATAAGTGCAGTAACAAATATTTAGATAAGAACCCAAATTATAGACAAATACACAAAAAATAAACCTTTTAAAGATGAGACCGTAGCAAACATAAATTATCTTAGCAATGAAAATTCATCATAAACTTACATGAACAAATACCTACAAAAACTGTAATATAAAAGCTACCACTGTATTAGTACTTCAAATCTATTAAATTGTTGGCATAATTTCAGAGAATCAATTGAACATAGAAAGAGGAATTTTATGTATGACCTACCTGGGACTGCGTGAGCGAGAGCGGCGCCTTGGTGGAGAACGACTATACCCTCCCCTATCCCGCCTAGGTGGAGACCTATCCCTACTACTGCGACCATAACGAGGTGGAGATACACTGAATTTCCGATAGCGATCAGACTCATCCTAGTAAAAAAATTGCATAAATAATTAGAAGTATAAAAATGTGCAAATGCACCACTAGATTACCCATAAAGTCAAGGTTTTAATTATCTCTTCAACACAATGAAAAGAAAGCAATTCATATTACAAATTACTACAGGAGGATACATTGAATAGATTTCTTTACTTAGAGAACGATTCTGATAGTACTTAAATTCTAAGTTTCATCATTACAACAAATGAATTTGCAAAAAATATTCATGCTCACCTGTAGTTCAACCCGAATGCGACGGTCTCCCAATAGAGTATCGTCCAGCTCCCTGAAGGCACGATCCATTCCATCTTTATCAGCAAACTCTGCGATTCTACAAGAAAAAATATTTATTCCACGGCCATATCAATGAAGTCTGTAATGTTAAGAGCCGCAGTTTTGAAAAAGACATGCAATTGAATTAACAAAGTAGAGGAATATGGAACGAATATCATTGAAAAATTGAAAATTGCTCATGAAAAGAATAGCTCATATTTTTTGCATTATGACTATAATGTCATAATATTACGTACCCTTCGCCATTCTCAACATTCGTATAAATGACTTCCCCTACTTTACGAGCAAAGTCCTTCAAATCTGTCCAATGCGTATTTTGGCCCAAATTAGTAATGCGAACCTAAATGCACAAAGAAATGAAAAAATTAAGTTAAGCATATCGAAAATACAAGTTTGAAACTGAATTTCAATCCAGCACCTTGTACCCTGTTTTGCGCGGAGCACCACGAGACCCCATTGTCGGGCCACGGCCGTAGCCCCCACCGCGGCCGCCCCCACGGCTACCACCGTATCCGTCGTTCCGACTTCCTCCGTATCCTCTGCGATCAGTGCCACGGTACCCGCGACTGTAATCATCATAGCCACGATCACCCCCACGATGACCTCCACCGGAGTACCTATCACCACCATCACGGTCATTGCGATCTCGCCGTCCGCCAACACGATGATTGCTCTATATATTTTAACGTTTATTTACATACCGAAGCAGCACGAGAGAAGAATCGAGATAATTGGTACGTTATGATGATGCAAGTTTGACTTGAACCATGCTTTTTCAGAGAAGTTTATGAGTTTATAGCCTACTCACAAGTTCTACTCTAAGAGTTTTTCCGCAGAGCTGCTTGCCGTCAAGTCCATTTACAGCATCATTAGCATCGCGTTCATCCTCAAACCATATGAAAGCAAAACCCGGAGGATTTCGGGCGATCCATACCTTCTATATCAGATATATTGATTAAATCCAGTATTAGAGGGCAATCTTACATCGGAAGAAAAGTTGATTGAGTATCGGTAGCTCCATGAGCTATCACAACTTACGTTTTCAACTCGACCAAATCGAGAAAATTCATTTCGCAATTCCGCTTCTGATAAGCCTTCGCAATTCCCTATGTAAACTTTCGTGCCACTAGACTCCATGTTTGTATAATAATTATAATTTTATTATTATAAGTTTAGGATATTTGGCTCTGCAGCTTTCTCGTCGTTTTCATTCTCACATCCGATTAGGAATTGTGGAACAGTTCTGTTGATTTGAATCAACTAAAATATTTTTTTAGTTGTAGCTGAAATATGCATCCCAAAGAAATTTATTTTCGGAATAAATTTATTCTATCATAGTTGCTGCAAACTCGGCAAGAGTGCATAAATTATTAATGGCATTACATTCGAATAATAATTCATTTATTTTCAACATTGATTTAATCATATTAAATCATATTAGATTGCACCACCGGCTGCTAGTTTTGGCACTCGAAAAATAACTGTCGATTTCTCAAACGGGCAGCATGCATCGATTGCATGGGCGTCTGATCTCTTTTGCATGGATTCTTAATTATTTGCTAGCGGCTCAAGTGAAAAATTTTGATTACGATAGTCCTCTAGTGGTATGTTTCACGCCTATACTGCTCTCAAGTATGGATTTTTTTCATGTTCGCCATTTTAATGCAGCCGAGCGAAAAAGATGACCTAGTTGTTGAGTGTGTATGGCAGTTTGATAGCTTAAATCTTGCCGAAGTCGTAACCCACCTTCAATGGGTTCCAAATAGTGAAAAAGTTGTTACTGGACATAAGCATGGAATTCTTCGGCTCTATGAAAGTATCGATTCTGATGTTGACGACTATGTAGAACTGATAGATATGCGTGTTGACGTTGACAGTGAAGGTGATCACGGCTTATTAAGTTTTCACTTCCACCCGCAGTTTGAGAGTGGGTACCAAAAAGCTTATATCATGTATACCGGTAACCCAAAAGATGTCAGCATTTTACCTAACAATGATATTGTCGCGCCGTTACGGGACGAGGGATGGGGCATGGGTCCAACGGGTGGCTATGAATGGCCCTATGATTTATGCACGTACCTAGGTGACAATAACGAAGATGGGAAAATATGCGAAAAGCAGTACTACATTGATCGTGTCGCCGTCAATCTTGAAGCAGATCCTCCCACTATGGTGAAAGAATTAACTTTGTTTATAGGCGCATGCGGCTCCAGTTCTACTCACGGACCAGGAACGATACTTGAGATCAATGGAGATCTAATTTTCTCGATGGGTGATGGGTCGCAATATGACTTATTTGATGCTGGTTTCGAACTACTAGATGCCTGCTTTGAGCCAGATGGTGGGGCTGACCAAGGTTTTTTCCGTGCGCAACGAGAAGAATTCGCTAATGGAAAAGTTATTCGCATTCCTGCTGACTTACTTAATTCTGATGTACCTCTCAGTCTTGAGCAGCTTAATATAGTTTGCAAAGGCCTACGTCAGCCGTATCGCATCTTTTATGAAGAATCTAAAGATAAACTTTATATCGGCGATGTGGGTTATGGTGATTGGGGCACTTCAGAGAGAATATTTGTGGCTCCTGATATTTCATCATTTGACAGTGAAAATGACATTTCATATAATTTGGGATGGCCTTGCTTAGAAGGGATGTATGACACTGCTGCTGATGCACTTGCAGGGAATTTTAATCCATTCAATGCTCCCAGCGAACAGTTGCGCTATGAGTACCTAGATAGCAATGGATTGACTACCTGTGATGGAGTGAAAGATGCTGTAGATGCCTATGTAGGTGGCTACACCGCCCCAGATACCGCTGATTTAGGATGGCAGCCCCCTATATTTGAATATCGCAATGATATTCTTGATCCAGATTACCCTACTTATTGTGGTACAACAAATGCAGCCATTACATCAGTATTTGTTTATGATGGTGACTCTATTCCTGAGCTCTATCGGGGAAAATTAATGTTTGCAGATCATGTTAAGCAGTGCCTATGGTACTTTGATAACGATGATGATGGAAATCCAGATATGAGTTCTCCACCTCATATCATTCTTTCAAATGCAAATATCATAGATATGCAATTGGGTTTTGATGGTGCAATCTATATGTTGGACTATGTGAATGCTCGAGTTTTTCGTATGTACCAGTACGGCAAGGGCCCCCTAGCAGGAACAGATACCCCACCCCCTACGTTGGCACCTACTCCAGCACCCTTTGCTGTGCCCGAAAATATAGTGACCTCTCAACAGTGCTTTGACCCTAAAGGAATGCCAGAGTTAGTTTGGACCCGAAACAACGATGGATCGTACAGTGGCGACCTTGTTCTCGGGGTAGTCATAATGAGCTCCGATAAAGGAACTGCCCGAACTCGTGGGTGGAATGGCATGATACCAGGGCCTCTAATTCGAATGAAGGTGATTACTATACAGTCATATGAATTATTTACTTTAAATGAATAAACAAAAAGCCGTATTATGCCTAAATGAGCTCTTTGTCTCTAAATATAACAATTAATTTGGTTTTCAAGAAAGATGTTAAAGTCTACTGTATTTCCTTAGTTACATATTTCATAATTGATTGAATATGGAGATTAAATATTTGGTTGGTCATGGGATGACTTTGTAGCAGTACAACTAATCTATTTTACTTCTAGTAATATATTTGCTTTGAACTTATAGGCATGTAGTATTTATCATCTTAATGTGTATAACGATCTTTACGGCTGGCCTGAAGGCTCAGATGGCGATGGTGCTTTAAATGGAGTCAAAGATCCAATTGTCACTAATTTACACTTACACGGACTTCACATCAGTGGGGAATCTCCAGGAGATAATGTTTTTATTGAAATAGAACCTGGCAATATGTATCCATATGTTTATACAATTCCATGCGATCATTCTGGGGGGACACATTTTTACCATACTCATCATCATGGTAGTACAGCCCTGCAAACTGGTGCTGGAGCAGCTGGAATGCTCATAATTGAGAGTAGTGCCAGAGAAGCCAGTGGTATGCCTATGGATATCCAAACGATGCCAGAACAGTTTATAGTCATACAAGAGTTTATTCCTGCTACTACTGCACGTATCGCTTCTCAGTGTGGCGATCGCGTCTACGATACCGATATAGTCGACCCGT
Source organism: Vaucheria bursata (assembly GCA_032358265.1). Taxonomy (NCBI): domain Eukaryota; class Xanthophyceae; order Vaucheriales; family Vaucheriaceae; genus Vaucheria; species Vaucheria bursata. The sequence continues at coordinate 60,885 of JAULBW010000666.1, read as the reverse complement.
TTATTCTAGTTAACGGATGTGATTCCATTGATATAACCGTGGAGGCTGGGCAATGGACTCGATTCCATATATTAAATGTTGCAGAACAGTACAATAGGTTGCTGTCGGTAATAGCTGATAATGGAGCAATGGAATGTGACATTGGTTTATTGTCTAAAGATGGCGTATGGCTGGCAGAAGTGCCTCGTAAACTGGAAGATAATCAAATGTTCTTGAGCATTTCCTCACGTATTGATATTGCTGTCCGTTGCAGTGAAGTGAGCTCTGTTCATCAGCTCACTTATCTTCAGCTTGGCGTGGCTGGTGTCGAGAGTGCCGATTATATTGGCACCATCACTGTAGTGTCTAGTTACCGAAATGTGGCTGAAGATCTTACTGTATGGATGCCTTGTCGTCCAGCATATCTCATAGATATTGAAACTTTACCTGAAGAAAGTTTTCTTGTTCCATGGACTCTCGAAGTTCGTGACGGTCTCAATACTTTAGTGTTTACTGGAGTAGATAACTACATGGCTGAGATAGAAATAAATATGGCACAACTGTGGATTATTTCGGGTACAGAACTTCATCCGTTTCATGTTCATATTAACCACATGCAATTTGGCAGTGATTTGTCATCTGAAAATCAGTGGACCGAGCTGCCAAATTGGAATGTAGCTGGAGACTGGGTGGACTCTCTAAGTGCCCCTGGTGCAGCCCAATTATATATTCGACCTGAGAGATTCACTGGTCATATGGTGATGCATTGCCACATTGCTGAGCATGGCGATAACGGTATTCTAGGTATTATAAATATAACTGGTGATGGTGATGCTGGTGTCGGTTCCCCCGAAGTAACGGATTACGGTACTTGCCCTGTAGAATTGCCATTGAGCACTCCCTATAACGGTAACCCTAGTCAAATTCCTGGTATCGTTGAAGCTGAATATTTTGATGAAGGTGGCGAAGGTATAGGGTATCACAATATCAACATTGATCGAAATGCAGGCCCGGTAATGCGATGGGATGAGGCTGTCGAAATTGATGGGATGGACACTGTTACGTGGGTCGGATATATTCGCGATGGTGAGTGGCTGAAGTACACCGTCCATGTAATTGAAGCTGCCTTTTACACTGTGGGATTAATGGCAGCTTCTACGGGCCCCTCAGAGGGTATGCAGTGGTCCCTATGGCTTGATGTGGCCCGTGGATGCCCTGCTGCTAGTAAAGGGACTGGACAGCTTCTACGGATAAGTGACCCTGACTATGTTGGAACAGGGTCTTATGTTGAATTTGGACAGTATTTTGCAGAGGATCCAGTATACTTACCGATAGGCAAACATACACTTACAATATGCTTTGAAGGAGCTGATGCAGCTCTCAATTTGGACAGCTATTCTTTTGCTATCTGCGGAACTACAGTGGATGACTGCATTGCAAGGAAAAGGCAACTTAGAGAACAAAATTTAAACACTCAAAAAGTGTATCGAATTTTAGATGATGGAAAAGTGATAGCGATGTAATTTTTTCATTTGTGCTATGCTATGGGCTTAGATTATCAATTTAAAATAGTTGGCGCATGGAACTGGTTACGTGAGACTAGTTAGTCAATAGTAATAGTCAAGATTTCATTTACATCGTTCTTTTACCCTTTTTCAAATATTTATCTTATCATTTTTTATACACGTTTGATTATAAATTACTAAATTATTATCCTTTTTCAGTTAGTGTTCCCTGTTTCACTGCCTGCAAAACTCTATTGGTTTTTGTTCAGTGCATAGCATTGTTAGGATGCATATGGACAATAAATAACTATTTCCAAATTATATATAAAATAATATAATTCATATTAAATTGACATATTTTCAAATATTGAAAAAATGCCAAGTTTTCATATTATGCACATTTTGTTCAACTCAGTCCTCGACAATTGCAGAAAAAACGAACAATATGCAAGAATTTGGTTCATCCTCGTACTGCAGTATCAGGCTCAACATCATTTTGCATATCTAACAGGTTAGTTCCTTTATTGATGCAGTGGTGATTGAACCGACTCTATCAAAATATAACTAAAAAGATATGAAAACAATCCTTTGGCAAGTTTTTCTGGCATTTTTTCAATTTTTTATTAACTTGCTGCAGTTGGCGAGAAGTTCACTTCAGTTGAAATATCCAAGTAGATAATGATAGCAAATGCAATCTTGATGATGTGAAAAGAGATGTAAATGAGGTAAGAGTCTTTGATATGGTGCTAAGTGCAATGCCCTTTGCTCAGCAAGAAGCTGACAGAGATGAAGATGATAATGATTATTAGCACAATCTTTGAGATTTCAAATTTAGAATGGATATGCAACCACCACTAGATTATAGCAAAAACTGGCCTCAAGAAACAAATTTTGATGGATTCCAGGCTACAAAGTTGTTATGGTTAATCTCTTAGATAACATCAAGCTTGCAGATATCAACATACTTCAATTCAATAGGTGTATCATTTATTTAAATCTTTTTCCCTTTCAATTAACTCTATCCTAATATTAATTATAAACTCCCAAAACTGTGCTTATCTGTTTGTCTAATGAAGCTTCCATTTGTGGTGGGCATATAAGTTTTGTAAATATTTTGCATCCGAATTTAGACTTTAGTAGTTCCAGTTAGTTTAATGAACCATAGAACAGTTTTAACATTTTCTTGATTCTTATGCAATTTCTATACCTTTTCTACAATTGAAACTTGAAATGGTTAAATCAGTAGCTGCAATATATGACATAATTGGATAATATCAGTGCTGAAACAGTCATATAGTTGTGCCCTGAGTGCCTTAGTTATACGGTTATCATTTTAAATCATTACCTAAAACCTTTTATTCTAAACAACTCTTGGGATTACCAACACTGATTAATGATATCAATTTTATCCGGAGAGATTTTAACAAACTGAGATATATTTAGCAACTGGTCTTTGAATGTACATATTCGAAAAGCTAGTGGTGCTGAATTTTCCTCACTGTCATACTTACTGTATTTTCTGCTTGTTATTACTCTTCTACATAGTATATCGGAAGAGTGGGATAGACAGAAATTTCTGGTTTTTGTCTAACGAGGAGTTAAATATCTGAAATTTGTCCCATTTTTGTTGTCCCCAAATTTAGTTCTGCTTTAGGGCTGCACAATATTCGAATATCATGTACTGTATAGCAGCTATTATGTGGTTGTATTCTATTATTCTTCTAGGAATGCAAATGCAGTACTTCTCGCACTATAATTACCAGCGCCCACTCATATAAAATTTGTCTTAGACTTTGGCATAAATTAATTCAATAATATTTGAGGGCAAAAATATATCTATACGTCGAATTAAGTTAGCTTTATATTTTAAATGGTAAAAAATAACAGCAATAATAATAATAAGATGGATGTTTTGTTGGTTGACTTCATTCAGATCGTACTTGATATCATCCTTAAGATCCAGGATATGGCAAAAGAGTGAGCAGAGCAAATGCAAACAAGATCAGCAGAGTATTTCGCCGCTGTGCACCAACCTCTGATACCTGAAAAAAATACATATGCAAAAATTAATGCATATATACCGTATTTCTTTGGAAAAATTATGAACAATAAAAACAGAAAATATATATTATTCAGTGATAATTTTCAAACGATTATTTTGTCAGCACGACTCAGCTTCTACTGCTTTTCCTCCGAGTATAACCCAAGAGGGTTATAAATGAAGGCTTCTCCCCAAAGGGAGGGGAGGTGCATATATTTGAACAGTACTCAGTTAAGGTGTTAATGTGAAAAGTTGACTAACATTTATAGTACTTCGAAAAATAATAATTTTTTATAAAAAAAACTGCCTGGAGATTTCAGTTAGGGCTGTTATATTCAAATAGTACCTTCAAAATTTTATTACAACCTCTAGTGGATGTACTTAAAAATAGAACTATCCATGGAAAACTGTGCACAGTGCATAAAACTAATGTTTATAGCAATTAATACTCCAGGCTTTTCATAGTCAAAATACGATCGGTGAGTTCATTTATGACGCCGAGAGAAATGTTCAACGCATTATAAGGCAGATTTTTCTTAGGTGCTTATTAATGGGAAATCGAACCAATAAGTTACAATTTCATCTATGTCTAAGAAATACTTAAAATACTGCATTCTTCAGTATCAACTTATAAAAATATTTTTTTGTATTAATTTGGAAGTTTATAATATCATCATGGAAAAATACTAGTTCCCTGCAAGCTTAAATTATCGTAATAATTAGATCCTTCATAGAATGTGCACCAATAAACACTATGAATTGATGGCCAAATATACCTCATCGAGAGCAGGCAAATCTTGATTTCGCTGAAGAATGATCACCAATAAACCCCAAAACAGCTGTATGGTGTAGTTATTAAACAAGGCGCTTGAAGCCTGGATGAATCAAATATACAGGGAAATGCAGCAAGATCAGATTTGAAATGAGAAAGGAATTCATATATGTTTTATGAATACATATATATGAATACATTGAAAAAATTGTACAAAAGATTGTAAATTTCACCACATCATTATTGCGAGTCAGATAAAATAAAAAATTATTTTCCATACTAAGCATCACTAGATTTTGAGTTGCAGAATTTTATTGAATTCAGCACAATATCAAATTGTAGATGCACATAGATACATATAAATTTTGATGGCCTATTTCCTGGGCTAAGATTACGAACATTTTTAACTTGACGACATAATGAGATGATGAATGTACGTGCAAAAATATATGCAACATGATAAATAAAACTCTTGATTGAAAATATATTTTGAGTTATCCTTTCAAAGGGTATTTCTTGCCCCCCGATAGAAATAATTAGATATATGGAAACAGACAGTTGCTATTAAAATATTGCATTCTCATTTATTATAATTTACCACATGTATACCATTTTCAAATCATGTTCATAAGTATATATGCATCTGTAACTATTTCATACTTATCGACCTGTGCAATGAGGGTTAAAGTGCTAATAACAGCTGCAGATCTTCGCCCAAATACAGCGCATGAGGCCCTCCCACCGTCTAATCGCCCGATAGGTAACAAGTTAAGGGCGTTTATGATAATGCCAGTGAAGCCAATTGCAGCTAGCGGGTGAATAGGAACAGATACAGATAGCGGCTAGAAAACATCAATGTAATTCTTACTATGATTTCATATTTTTGGGTTATTTAAATATATTAATATAAAATCGAATAATATTGCTAAATGTAAAACAAAAGAAAATCACCTAGTACAGTAAACTTCCGATATGACAATTTGCTTCTAACTAATTTCTGCATATAACAAAAAAACGACTTTGAACATAAAAAGTTATTTCGGTTGTTCCAAAGATGTTTTTTCAAAGTTTACTGTATTGCATACATCAAAGGTTGGGTATACTCAAAAGTTATTGCGACAATAAACACTTTAAATTTATCCTAGTGATTATTATTAAAATTTGAGTAAATAACCCAAAATGATGCAAAGCAGCCCATGAAAAAGTGTAAAAGGCACATGTACATTGGAAGACATTAGTATTATTCTGGCCGACTGAGCCTAACAATGGTCGGATTCAAAGATTAAATGTCATTTTCAGATTTGAAAAAAAATTTGAGAAAATTTAAAAATTGTTGATCAGTAAAAAACTATTGCGAACTAGTTCAATACGTTCCTTGAAATTATAAAAAAGTATACAGATACAAGTCACAAAATTGATGAAAAATGCAATTTGGAATTGTGCATAAAAAACACTATTGGCTTACCTGCAGCATAGCTGAAGGTAATAAAAAGCTAGCTGCTATTCCGACTGTACCAGAACTATGGAAAAACCCGGCAGGTACCACAGGAAACCCCGAGAGTGCCTCAAGGGTGGCCCCATTGGTGAGAATCAGGCCCCCGATTAGTACCATAAGCGAGGCAATAAAGCCAGCTACAGGTCCAGCTATACTTATATCAAACACTTGTTTACGATCCTTGGGAAAAGATTTAAATGGGGTGATGGTACCGAAAGTACCCACCTGAAAAAAAACAATAGTTCTAGAACAACGGCTTTGACAATATATTATTTAAGGCCCACAATAATGGAATACCAACCCATCTTTTGGCTGAATTTGGGATTGATTCACAGAACTCAATTCGAGAAACGAGTACAATTAATAGCATAGATAAACGATGGCCAGTATTAAAGTTTCAAATGATAAATTTCAAAGATATAAAGCTCACAGAAAAGAGAATAATAACAATTGCACAATATGAAACAATAAAAAAACAATTTTAATGGCTGTAATTCAAAAAAGCTACTTCACTCTATAATTGACAACTAATCAGTGTCAATAAAAGCTAACACATAATCATATAAGTGGATGGCTACTATTAACTTTACAAAAGAGTATTGAAAGCTATGGCATCTGCCCCATTTAAAGAGTGTTTTTGAATTTATGGGTTAGTATATCACAAATGTGCGACTAAAAACAGTTTTTTGTCATAAGTATGATTGATAAGCTGCCTTGTTCTGAAAAAAATACAAAAATAATAACTTGAAAATGATTGGAAACTATTCCGATTAACATGTGCCATTGCTCTTGGGGTAGTTTGAGTTAAAGCTTGATTGATTAATAATTATGCAAGCAAACGCACTTAGAGAAAAATAGCATGATACAAATTAAGAAAAACTTAAAAAATATGACGTAGTGAGCATCGGATAATGTGCTCAATACCTATTAGACTACATATCGTATTGGTAACTTCGCTACATATTGTTCTAGAGTGTTCTGTACAAGTTCTAGAATAATATTTATCCTGAAATAGGCAGAAAATATTCATATTAATCAACATCTCTTTTTTCCTGTTTCTTTTTTTGAACTTTTCTAATTATTTAATGTATCTGTCGAATTTACCAATAAATAGTTATATTTCTTACAAAGTGATAATAAGGTTTGGTCAAAGAACAATAAAAAAATCGAAAACTGTTCGGAAACATTTATCAATAGTAGCCGACCAAGTATGTTACGGTACTTGGTCTAGGACAACTTGTAGAATGAGTTATTTTTGCATCAGTTGCTCCTTGCAGAGTCTTACATACTTGTAATGAAGGCAGAAATAGAGGTGGTCCCAGTAAGTTCTTGTCGCTAAATGCAGCTGTAATTCTATGGGCAATTTCATGTACCAACTGCAAGACAAATACGCCACCCACAATAGGCAAAGCGTTGTATGCAAACTCGTAATCTCCTTGATTCATATGATTAAGGAATTCCACATTCAGGGCTGCATAATTGTACAAAATCAATGAAAAATAATATTACTTTATAGTAGCAATGCATTTTTGAAAAATTATATGATATAAATATTTAAAAAATGAGAGAGCAAACCTCAACCAATAAGTAGGTATACTGTATTAAAAAATTTGAATTCGTTATTTAGGTATTATAAGCTGATTTCTTAAAAAAATTGGAGAAATAGCGATTTTTAAGGGTAAATTTTTCAAAAGAAGAAATAGTTTATCTAAAATTATGGGATTTAAAATGCAAAAGTAAATTATTCAAAGGTTACACCTCAGCCAATAAAAATGATGCGATGTAAATCGAATCAGTCGTATAGAAATGTTTCTGTCTTGAAAAATTGAGGGAAAACAGCATGAAAGTGCAAATTGAGTAAAAACCTTATTTAAATTAAAATACAAGGCTTGGAAAATACTACAAAATCTATTAAAAATACAACAAATTCAAATAAAAAAAACGAAATAAGAACGAAAACCTATAATTTTAGTATTAAATTGAAAATTTCCAAATAAATTAAATTTTTTCATAGGTTTAAATATGCAGCTAGGTCTTAAACCGCATGGCGTCGTTGTGAGGAGAATGTACTGGAATTTATTAAAAAATAAACATGCACTTATGCACGTACCATAAGTACCGAGAGCATATATAAACATGGAAAATACAGTTACTACTAGAGTGATCAGACTCAATACATAGGTGAGAGCAGTGGGAGACTCGGGCTTTACTGACGAACTTATAGCAAGAATTATGGGGCTATAGGAGATAAAATAGAGAGGACATAAATATTAAATTCAACGAAAATACAGGCACCGATAATAACAGTACGAATGCATGAATATATATATATACTTATAAAGGTTTAATATTGATATTTTAATTCCTATACATTACAATAAATAATGGCATGCATTTATTTACAAGATTTCAAGTTAATAAAATATTGACCTTATAATTCCCCTATATGTATGAAAACATGTACATGCACAGGTGCAAATAACCAAAAAAGGTACAAAGAAAGACTCGGTGTGACTTTTCAACTACCATAGATTTTTCTGATATTTATCATAAATAATAATGCATTATTGTATAGGACACATTAGTTGGTGCAAATTTCATCGTAATGTTACAATATAAATTTCAAAAAATTTATTTGATAAGGTATTTAATCACTATTGTGTAGAATTTCCATATAGCCTCGAAAAATAACTGAAAGAATATATATTATCCTGACGAAACGAAGCGAAAGAGTTATTTTGGCCATTACAACAAGAAATACATATGAACTTTTGTCCAGAAAAAAGGAATCTTATTGAGATTAAACTACACTGAGACTTACTTAGTATTAATTTCATATGCTGATGAGACATCATCCATTTTTGGCGGCATATAATCAGGCATCAATAGAAGTTGAACACGATCCCTTAACCCTGGTTGCTCCTGTATACATAAAAGTACCATTACTGAACAACAGCAAATTTGACCGAAAGATCCAAAATCACGTCTAAACAAAGATTTTCAATAGAAAGACACCTATTTTTTTACCACCTGCAATCGTTCTAGAACTTTTGAAAATGCTATCTGGCTATCCTGTCCACGAAGGTTTCCACGAAAAAGAACTGACCCGGGATCCGATTCAGTACTTGTCACGTAAAATGTATCCAGTCCAAATACCTGAAAAATATTTGAAAATACATAATTTTAATCCATTTTGTATTCATGTAGGGAAAAAATAAGAAAAAATTACCTGCTTTTTTAGGGTTTCCACGTCTTCTTCCGATATGCTAGGGGCATTTTTCATATAGCGTCTCAGTGATGGTGGCACCCTAAGGCCAAATCAAATAGACTAAATATTTACAAATGATTGGCAAATAAACACATTCACGCGCTTTGACATAATGAACTATATGATGCAAGCAAGTGAAGATTTACTTGAGCCAAGGTAGAAAATATGAAATACTTGTGCATAATGAATGTTTACCTTAATGGCAGCCCATTAATTTCCATCGCAATTAATCCTTGTGGCTGTAAGGAAACAGGAGAGCTCAGTCTCAGTCATTTCACCAAGCATATCCATTAAAAAGGCTGCAGAATAATCAAGCTTTCAGCTTAATATTCTTGCATATATCAACTCAGATTGCAAAGCATCTGTACTTCCTATCCCATTAAACTTTGCATGTGCAAAATTTTCTCGTACGACAGCCATTCACTTATATATAAAAATTCATTCTAATGCCTTTGCTAGCTTTTTCATGTAACTAATGAATGACATAGAAGATTGATGACAAAAAAGTTTAAATGGACTTACAGCAGTTTGCTTTAGTGAAAATAATGAGCCCAATTTTCACTTCCATTTTTAAAATTGTAAAGACGATTAACTATCAATAATTTTTCTGCCTCAATAATTTAGAAATATTAAAATTAATGCATGAGTACCATTCAAGTTATATATATATATTTACATTGATAAATAATTGTACATAAATCATTTAGAGCAAATGATAGCTGATTAAATGGCACCAACCTTCAAGTTCAAAGGTATTTCCATTTCTGCCTTTAGGGGAGTTATGTTAACAAAGCTACCAGAAGAGGCAGCCCTTCTTAAACTCTCACTGACATCACTGTTAATTTTTACGGCCAAATTTAAATCTGAAAAAAATAATAAATAATATCTCCTAAAAAAAGATCTGCTATAAATTTATAAGTTCTGCACTAATTGATATTCTGACAATAATCTTCATTAAATATTTGAAGTAATCAAATTTGGCAGCATTCTTAATAATGTACATATAAAAATTGTTTGGTATAATTTGAACAATTATAAAGGTCACTTGAACATCAAATTTTTGCAGGTGCATTTTTACAAAATTTAGGCTGAAAGAAAAACTATATAGCTGCACATGTTCCATTAATAAAAACGGCAATATTCCTATACGGTCGGATGATCAGTACGAATTATTCCATTTTAGGTTAATAAATAAATTTTTATCAATAAAATTTATAAAAGGAAAGAGATAATTTGAAAATAAATTATGCAATATTCATATTTAGTTTGAATGTAGTGATGATATGCAAATTTTGAACCAATATTACTAGTCGAATTTTGGAAATAATTTTCAAACCAAATCTAGTTTTTCTTGTTACTATGATAATATTTGCGAATATGAGCAAAACATAAAATTTTACCGTATTTCTCCACAGTGCTCATCACAGCTTCACTTAGTTCAACCATAGAAGCTCTCTCATCTAGAGAGTCAGCTCCCTCAGCCAGATCGTACATTCTCAAAAATAAAGTTGCACTCACGTCAGAAAGTCGACTCTTAACATTTTCAACAAGAGCCTCTTTTCCGCCAGACGAAAATGATTCACGAAAGATATCGATAAGCGCATCATGTTTTGCAAGAATAGCCATCTTCTTCTCCAGCTTTTCACTATGTTATTGATTCCAACAGGAGTAATGAATTAAAACTCATAAAAATGTAAATGATATCAAATCTATGTACCGATCCATCTGGAGTTTTTCTTTTTCAGCCTCTAACCGCAATCTTTCTGCTTCCAGCATGAGAACACGCGCTTCTTCAGCATATCGAGCGGCGCTTTCCATATTCTCAGAAGGTGAGGAATCTCCATTCGAAATTGGCTTCAATGGTGTTTTTATGTCCTCTCCAACCATTTTAAGCATTGAGAACTTTCGATGTGAAGCGCTTGGTGGCATATTCTTTGAAAAGATAATATTTTTAGGAGATAAAAATGCAAAAGATCCTCTGCTCAGCAAGCACGAGCACGTTACAAGCATAGCATGCTTTGGCTTCATATTATACAATGAAAAGCGATAATTTTTCTGGTGTGTTGAGTAAAACAAGAGGTCTAACACTTAAGCATTGCTTTGTCTTTCTTTCAACTTGATGTTCGAGATACAAAAAAACAAAAAATGTTTTGAATCGAATACACCGCGCAGAGGTTTTATAGGTTTAAACTAGATCAGCAACGGACGTAACGGTAAGAATGGAGCAATTTTAAGTGTGGGACATGCTTGCAAATCATTTCGCAAAAGTACTCCTACGCGACAGCCTTGATGGGTCAGGGGATATGTAAGACTTACTGTCAATGCCTTTGCCCAGATCGCACAGGAAAGAATTGCTTTCAAATTACCAGAGCAGACAGCTATGATCAGGCATATGATGAAAATGAGGCACGACGTGCTCTAGTCAAAAACAAACTTCTCGCACCAGTGAAACCATCAGCAGTGCCTGAACTTGACCGTTCTCTTTCTAATCGTTCGGTATGGTTTGTATATATTTACTTTGTCTCTGTACTGGCACACCCATTCAGGCTCAATCTAAAGCATCAAAGTCGGTGTAAATGATTGATAGGTGCGCATAGTAATCATTGGAGACAGTGGTGTTGGAAAAACGTCAATTACACGACGATATATAAATGGTTATTACGCAGGTGACAGTAGGAAAGATAGCTCGTACAGTACTACGTTAGGCGTCGACTTCGGGTGCAAGGTATATCATTTTAAAGCTTAATTTTTAAGAAGAGTGTTAACACGTTCTAGCGCTATCGATTTTTCTAGTTTTCAGTTAAAAAAATCCTGTAAATGTAAGAACTTTAGGGGTTCAGATTTGTTTTCTCCGTAAATAGATCTTTTTATTGAATTCTCAGGATTACCATGTGCGACTAACAAAAACCTATCTTGAGTTCATTAATGTACTTTGCGTTTTTATTATTATTAATTTTCAGATTTTTTGATTTCATTTTTGCACAATTTTGCATTGATGATTGGAAAGAAAAAAATCCTTTCAAAACCTAAACTTGGTAACGTAACAATGAACCAAAATTATTTACTGCTTGAAATTATTTATGTGTTTTTTGGTTTCTCATAAATAGATGGTTAATTTATTTACTTCAATAAAGGAACATCAATCTATGGATTTATTTCAGACTGTTTACATTGGTGGGAAGAAAGTAAAGTTACAAGTGTGGGACACAAGCGGCAATTCTCGATACAGCAATGTCATAAGTCACTATTTGCATTCTGCCGATGGTGTAGTATTAGTCTATGATATTTCATCCGAAGCATCATTCAAACGTGTTCAAGAGTATTGGCAAGGTTTTGTAGAAGACCATGCACCGAAAATGGTCCAGCTTCTTTTGGTAAGTCCATATATACTATTTTGTCATACTATTTCCTTGATGTAGAATCAGCACCACTTATTACTGATAAACTCAAATGTTTTCCTTTCTTGAGTAGTTAAGTCCCTAGGCTACAAAATTGCTGAAACACTAGTATTTTTCACTTTTAAATGGTGCTGACTAATTTTCGACCGATCATTTTATTTGATTTATTCCAAGTAATAGTATTTCTCACTATATAATTCAAGGCAAATGCCTAAAATATCGAATTAATTTAAAAAACTGCTTATCTTGTATTTATTGAAATTCAAGCAATGAAATTGTTGTTCTTTTGGGTGAAAATCTTCTAGATCGGAAATAAGGCAGATATGACAAGTGAAAAGGCAGTTGACTCTGTTGCTGCTCAGGTACAATCCAGTATATATATTTTTTTATGCACCTTTTCATGCTTCAAAATTATAAAACTTCTATAGAAGCCAAATTGTTAAAAAGCTTCACATTGAGATAATGAAATTATCTTTTTATGAAGCTCTATCCACCAACTTTCCATTGGTTAAACAGAAAAATATTTTTATGGAGCTTGCAATATACCACTGTGGAGTCAAAATAAGAGTTGGGTTCACTATTGAAAGACTTAATCTGTCTTTTTCAAAAAAGTATTTTTAATCAAAATTGTCTTCTTACTAATTGAATCTTTTGTTATTTGTTCTGAAATAGCAAGGTAAAAGCATTGCTTTGACAACTACTCTTTTTTCTAAAAAGTTTCAGCAAATGTAAAAGGAAAAGAATGTTAAGCAACCCATATTATTAGAGCTATCCAAATATAAAGTTACCAAACTTTTCAACAATGATTGTTTGAGTCAGTAAGATGGCTGAACTTATCAATTCATTAAGTTTAAACAAGCCTACTTGATAGTATAATTGGTTAAGGTTAAACGCCAAATAATAATTTTTTATATGGGGTCAAATATCTATCGGACAATATGATATCACGGCAAGATTTTGACAATATGCCTTATAACTTTTAGATACATTAATACTATAATACAAGTAGAGCTACATTTGAAGTTATGACTTGATGTAACTTCAACTTCTTATAATTCTCTTAATTATTAGCAAAATAGTTCTCACAGTTTTATCTGAATACAGATTTGCTGCATAAAAATTTATTTAATTGTCTTGTGCAACAAATTTTTATTGTGTATTCTCAATTACTAGAATAAACCAAGTAGTATATTTTAAATTGGGGCTATAGGGGAGTCTCCTTCAATTTAACTGTGCTGCAACATATATTTCATTGATACATATAGTACGCAGTGAATTTATTCATATGCTTGAAGTAATGTTTGAATTCTTAAATGCGCTAATACCTAAAATTCAAAAAAATCTGAACAGAAAATGCTGATATGAGTAAAAGGAAACTTATATATATATATATGCTTACTTGTATTATAATTAAATTTGTATACAAACTAAAACTTGTTGATTCTAGCCTAGAGAATTGGAAAATGTGCTGTTATACTTGTCATCTTTTGAATGCATTTATATTTGGGCCAGGACTATGCAGATCTATTTAAAGGAAGAATGTCTGTGTTTGAAACAAGCGCTTACCTGGGTGATAATGTACATTTAGCGATGCTTCATCTTCTACGATCAGGTAATAAATACGTTCTACACGCATATAAGCCATTATTATCCTTAGCTGTCTAAACTAAATTCTGTGAATGATATTGCACTTTTTATACCAGCCATTTATAAAAGATGAAACTATAAGAAAGCTAGAGAAAAAATTCGTATCATGCAGTCTAGTTGCCAAAAACTGCAATAACTCGGTTTATATCGTGTAAGCGAGCATTAGCCTAATTTTTTACCTTGAGACAGTCAAAGTACTTACTCTACAGTGCTTTATATCATGTGCATTGTGGTTGGCAAGCGATTTTATACATCTTTAAACTAGTTTATTGTGAATGTTATTTCAGTTGGTATGTCTGAATTGTATCGCATGTTGTATACATATAAGGTTGCAATTCAACGCATCCTTCTTGATGGACTTTTTGAAGAATCATGGACAAAAGTCCTTCACCTAGTCCTACTTACCCACAAATTTTTTTACCTATATACGTCCTTATAGTTCATGCAAATATCCGACATTAGATATGAATCTTTCATCTCCTTAGTTAAATAGCATATCAAACATATTTTTGAACTTTTTCAATTATTTATGACACTGAGTTTCATCTGCCACTGGAAATTCGCTTCCAAAGCCCAAAGCTATTGAATATGAATCAAATGCAAATACATTGCGTAAACTGAACATGTGGCAAATTCATGTAAATCCATCTTTCTTTGGAACAAAATCTCGATTTTAATTTAAATGTATGCTTGTTTGGAATTTTGAACCTGTTCTTTCCCATCTTTCATTATTGTTTCTTTAGTCTTGTCCTCGCAGAATTTGCAAGACAACAACAAAGAGGATACGCCTAGCGGAAGTCTTTGGACCAGTTTATTTAGCAGTTCACCTACAGTTCAAACCGCTTCAGCAGCATATCTCTTCTCTCCTCTGAAACCATCGGAAATTATTGGTGCCCATTCGCTAGCCTTAGAATACGAGGAGCTTGTGATTAAGGAATTTGATCAAGAAATAACTAACCAACGCCCTCCTATAATGATGATGAAAAGATCTAGTTCAACTTCAATCCTCTCAAATCCAAGACTTGAGAGCTTATCGGTACTTTATCTTAAATTATACAATATATCTTGTTTTTATTATGTTCAATTAAAGGAAGTCTCAGTATATAGCTATATGAAACCTTCTTACCGTTCCACCAACTACCTCTTACAATTGTTCTAGATATTAATTACTAGAAATAGTGAATTTCTTTGTTGGTTTATCTAAAGCAGCCGTTTTTCGTGGGCAAACAAGTGCAGAGCATAAACTAGTTTCTATTTAATTTTTACAGAATAATGATTGCGATAATGGTCAACTATGTGCCAATACTGCCAATGTTTCAGAAGAAAGCCTTGATATTGATAGAACGTATAAAAAATTGCTACAGTCAATGAAAACATTGAATAGAGCTACAAATAGAAACAAGAGGAGCAACAGTATGCGCAAAGTCCCAATTGCTTAAATATTATTGATATTATACTTTACTTTCATATTTATGAAATATATGCTCTAAGTGAAGTTTGTGCAGGCAAACCGAATTCCAAATGGCTGCTAAGCACTAGAAAAGAATTTGTATGCATATTTTTTGCATGGTGCACTGGAATTTAATATTATTAATAAGATGGGTGCTATGGTATAAGTTCAACCTTGGGCGAGTCAAAAGGGAAACTATGAATTTTTAATTGTGATGATGATATTCTTCAATTTCAACTGGTGCAGAAAAAATGTTCAGGATATTTATAAAAATTGCATAGGTTAAAATGATGATGACAGATAAACGTGCATGATCCAGTGTGTCAAAAAATAGTTGAAAGTTACATAACAAACTTTTCCTAGTTTAGTAGCCATTTTATTAGAGGAATCACAAGTAGGATACAAGAAGTTCTTCAAACAAAATTATATTTAAAAATTTGCATTATATATTATATGACAAATTTAGATACCTTTCTTGAGTTTGCCACTATGAAAGTTTTTTTAACTGGTAAAATAATGTGTATGAAAAGTGCAGCGCATCATGTAGTCATGACAACAATGAGCAATTTTGAATATTGTCAGTATTTTCAATTATTGCAATTCGTTTGTGTTTATGATAGTATGAGTTTAATATCTAAAAAACTGAAAGTGCCTTCTCTCCTACAAGATAGTGGTCGACCATTATCTCAATAAATTCAGGAGCATATGATTGTGTACTGGCATACATATAATTGAGGTCTAGAAGAGAACTTTTATATGCGTACAGTGTTGCACATAACTGCTGAGCATTAGACAGATATCTTTAGAGTGCATTAAGTAAATTTCAAGCCTGATTTCAATGAATGAATCTAATTCAAATGTCACTTGAAAGTTAGAAAATACATGAGTTAAAGGGGATGCAATCTTTCAAATTCGAAGTTTGCACAAAATAAACCTTTTTTTAACAGCATAAGATTCTAGGAGTGAAAGAGAAAGATTTAAATAGGTGCTATTTTTCATTAGGTTTATAGATATTTTGAAAAAACAAAATAATATTTTATACAATCTTTTTCATGTACCGAATTGCAATATATATATTTATTATTAACATAGTGTTGGATCCCAGTAGCATTCTGAAAGAATTTATAGCACAATTTTTTTAGGGTGCATTATATTCAACCATAAAATTAGTCAAGCAATATTTACATATCTATAATATTTAGAAATTTGATCCTATTCTCAGTATTACTATATGGATAATGAATCTTTTGATACACTTAGAAAAATAGCCCAAAACTGTCAAGATATAATTTGAAAATTATTTCGAAAATCGAATTTATCTTTTTCTTTTACAAAGCAAATGCCATTCATAAAAAATACATAATTCAATAATATACACTTAAAAAAATAATGCTAGCTGATTGTTCCATGGAAGGTGGCACACTGACATTATGCGTAAATGTTAAAAAATCAGAAAAAGCCTCATAATGCGAAAGTATTGTATAGCATTAGTAAAACGACATTCCATATATGATACTGAGGTGTGCACCTCAAATACATCCGTGCGATGAACTGGAACTGTAAAGCGCCTCCTACTCTTGAAACTAGATAAATACACCATCAGATACAGATCGGTGTTCAGCGATTGCATGTAAGTTTATAGAATCTCTAGCTGATATACTCCGATTGAAATGAAAGCTGCCAAAGATATAAACACAGAAGACTATTAAAGTTGCCCTTCTCGTCAGAAACTAAAATCACAATGAAATAATCACCTGGAGTGGGGTTGGAATTCCACTGCATTGCTTTTATTTGATGATAGCTACGCAATAATGTAGAATCTTTTGGAAATATGATTCTTAGATCACGAAAATTTATATAGTGCATGCGGTCATTTTTGTTGATTGTGGAACTGTTTGGAAGTCGCAAAACAAATTGGTCCATCGCCTACACTCTATCTAAGGAGGCAACGTACATGCGAGAAGTATCATGTATTTCTTTCAAGGATAGTTCAAGTCTTGAAGAATTCAAAAAAGTGCTCCTTGGAAAATCGTGATTGTGGACAAGATTTCTTAAATTAGGGTACCTGCCACATGCAACAAAGGTTGTGTATCCAGTAACACTTCTTATTGACAAGTATCAAGCGCAGAACAGTAACTGAATTTTAACGCGGCTTTTATATATATATATAAGTCTTTTCCAGAAGAAACATTAGCTCCATCTAATATGAAATTGCAATTTTAGCACTTCTTCTGTATTGTTATCGTCAGTGATTAAGAGACGTTTTCCAAAATTCCGGGATATTCTATGCAAGTATTCGTGAATCTCCGCCGAATGATACTATTTATATCACAACACGAACGTATCTCTTCATAAACAACTCTCTATTTGAAGTTTTATTTCCTTCATTTAAGTTAAGGGTACGAAATCAAAGTCATTACTTAGTCCCTATATCTGAGTGTAAGTATTGATCTAATCAAATAAATTCCATCGCAAGTACGTTAGCTTTAATATTAATATTACATTTAACTGCTACAATTATTACACCAATAACATGAGAACAGAGAAATTGTTAATGTATATTTTAGCGTGCACGATGCTTTCTCTGAGCACACATAAATGACCTTGAGCAGTACGTTTTATGATTAAGCTAGAAATATTTCAATGGGAGTTCAAAATCTAATATATTTTCTAGAGAGCTACTTTGGATAAATTTATTACATTTGCAATAATTCTGTATACCCCTAATTCCCCATTTATTAAAATATAGATTGTCACATCGCTCATTTTGAGGCCCTGACTAGTCTCTCTCTGGCTCTTTCGGAAACGCTGCATTGAGTTGATAGCCAATGGATTCCTCTTGTCCCACTATTTCGAAAGCATTAGATCTAGAGTATCTCGGTCATCCTCCATCTGCGTCGCCTGGTCTAGAGATTGTATCACCAATGAAGCAAGGTGCTCTCAGCGCTGGACAAACAAGTGCGAACTGCACTGAAGTCGATATGATCAGCACACCTACATTAAAGCTTGAAGAAAATGAGGTGAAATTGAATGGCAGAAGAAAACGTGATCGATCAGTCAACAAAAAGCAAACGGTGGGTAGTGTGTGAGACTCGATTAAGATTTCCAATCATCTAGGAATATTTTTTATTTATATTAGTAAAGTTATTATTTCACTTTTTAGATATAGTATAATCATAAATCTTTTCTTTGCTAATAACAAATTAGGTTTTTAACATTTTCTTCATTTCAGTCTTCATTTCAAGTATAATAATTTTTAATAAATTTTTGACATTATGAATAAGTATTCCAATCTTAGAAATCCTTTATTAATTATTTAGCATCTATTTTCCATGAAACGCTATATTAGGTTCTGCCAATAAGCAAGGAGCTGCCTCCAAGACGCCGTCGATCACGAGTCAATCGATTTTGCGAGGTATGAGACATCTTATTTTACATCCAAAAATTTATTTGTAGATTTGAAATATTTTATCAATCCATGATGATTATTGCAATATGCAAGATATTTAATTACGTAAAAATATTATGTTTGTTTAATACTTGCAAAATAATTGAAATACATAGTCCACTTACTGTAATTCCACTCTAAATTAAATTTCTTGCATTTCTATTGGTCTGTCAGTATTAATTAAACGGTGTTATTCATCTAGAGCGATGGCAATAATTACCTTATAACTTAAGTCAGAATCGATTAGGCGTCATTAGTTTAGATTTACTCATTAACATTAAATCTGTTTGAAGAGATTCTACTGCACTGGTGCAGTACGTTGCGGATATTGCATATTTCCACTTACAGCAAATAAATGAAACTTGTACCATACAAAGTTCTTCATGTTTTCTGGTTATAACGAATTAATTCTTTGACCCCAACAGATTCGATATATCCAACATTTACTGTAGATCATGCACTTAGAATTATATTGTTTCCATACAGGAAGACTTTGAAAATTATGAAATGGCTATGATTCAGCAGGCTCAAGAGAACAGTCGTGTTTCCCAGTTTCATGCTGCAATCGGGTTTGATACCATTCCAGAGGCTCCGACGTTCCATCCCACTATCGAAGAGTTTAAAGATCCGATGGCTTATATTGAAAGTATTAAATCATCAGGAGAAAAGTAAGTATCAGCCCTTTTTAATGCATTCTATTAAATGTTAATTTACATTTTTTTTGTGATACTGTATTCAGAATTGGAAGACCAATAAAAAACGTCCGATAGTTTTTATCTCTAAAGATATTATGCATTTCTGAATTTTGAGTTTTTTTAAATATTTTTATTCCTTTGAGTTCATTTGACTTTTACATAAATAGTTGATTTAAATTAATTTATAAGTATAAACGAATGCAATATAAGGTCATTCTGTAACATTTTATACTTATTAATTCAACTAGAATACAAAAACTACTTATCTATTGAAATACACTAAAACATATCAATTTAGGATTGATAGAAGCAAAATTGGCAGCAATCATATATGTATTCTTTTTGAAGTGAAATATATCATTACGAAGAGGATGTTTCTGCTTTAAAGTTTGTTGTATTTCTTTAACTAAATTACCAGTAAAAGCTGTTTTTTATTGTGTGCTGGTTAACAGGTATGGTATATTGAAAATTGCTCCACCTCAGGGCTGGTCACCTCCTCCATTATCTATAGATGATTCAAAGATGTTTCCGACAAAAGCTCAAGCCATACATACGCTGCATCAAGGAGAAGACTATGGAAATGGAAAAGACTATACATTCAAAGGTATAGTAAAAAGTTCAATAAGTTTTAGTGGTATTGATCAATCGAGTATCGGCTACTCATTTTTAGTGTGTTTTAACCCTTCAGATATTACTTTAAAGTTTGCTCTTTTGACAAAAATGAAAGCATTATGCTGAAAGGTTGTTAATGTGCATGTCTGTCTTTTCAAATCCTATTTTTTATTGGTCTATTTTATACAGTATATTCCAGATTATTTTGTTGAAGTTGCTTTAAAGTAAGGTAGCAAAAAGAACCAGGTGTAATATGCACTGAATTTGAGTGGATGTATATGATTTAGTTTTGCATTTTCGTTTTTCAAAAGTTTTAGCTAGCCATTTTTGCGGATGTATTCGATTTGAAGTATTTGTGTTCCAAGTATTTTGCAAATCAGAAAAAAAATTCAAAAAATTATATATATATATGCGATGTTCAAACTTTACAAGAAAAATTAAAAAAAAATACAAAACAAAAGCTACCAAACTACTCTACTTTGAAAAATCGTTAATGCTGATGAATAATTTTTATAGCTCTAAAAGAAGTGTACATTTCTGTCTCTTCAAAGTTTAATCTTCTGATTTTATGATATTTATATAATCGATCTGATTTCATATGTCTTTGGGACACATTAAGAATTCAAGACCATGGCAGACAAATTTGCATCCGATTGGTCGGCTGCATATTATGGCATCAAATCGGATTGTTCAAAGTCAAATCAGGAGCTTTCATTGGCTGAAGTGATGAAATTGGAAGATGCCTATTGGCGGATGGTTGATGTTGGTGAACCGCATGCCAATGTTGAATATGGAAACGATTTGGATGTGAATATGTTTTGGAGCGGATTCCCAAGTCCGGCAGAGAATCATGTTGAAGAAATTAATAGTTGGGCTCAAGAGCCAGTTGATCTTTCGGATCCAAATTATTATTCTAAATGCGGGTGAGTAGATTCGAAAATTTTAGTTATAAGATATCACTTATATTTATATTCACTGAAATAATTAATTTTACGCGAAATTTAATGTATTCAAAACATATTTTATGCTGGAATTTATACAATACGATTTTTTGCTTATTCTTTGTAAGCTAAAATTCGTTAAGAGCGAATTCATTACATCCGAAGTTTACCTTTCATTTTTCTATGTATTTTTTGGCGAAAGCTTAGAATAAGCCACTATACAAAAATTCATTTTAAAGAAAATAAATGTCACAACTGAAAGAAGGTTTTTTTATAAAAACATACCTTGACATTCACCTCATGATGAGCTTCTCATTTTTGTTGGAAGGCCAAATTCAGATTAGTTTTTGAAAGGTTAAAAAAATTTATGCTAATAAATTTTGGGACTTATTCTACACTTTTGTCCTCTAGTTAAGTTATTTTTGCATTCATAGCCATATTTTGCGTTTGAATTAAGTTGAAACAGTGAAAAAAAATATTGATAAATGTGTTCCGGGAAAAGTTCCGGTAAACCTCTAAAATATAATTATTGAAAACACTTCTGCATGAACTTTTCTGTAATAAATTCAATTTTATTGGACCTTAGGGCTGAATTTAATATTATTTCGAGGTACATTATGAACATGACAATGTTTTATATTCGAGAAAAATGAAAATTTTTGACCTTATCATGTATCATTTTTATCAAAAGATAAAATTCTCTACTGAAAGTCTGCAATTAAAAATTAAAACAATTTTTTAATTTTTATGTCAGATGGAATCTCCAAAACCTACCTTTCTGGCCGGGTTCAGTATTGAGATGGTTCCGACACAAAATTACTGGGGTAAATGTACCTTGGCTATATCTGGGCATGCAGTTTAGCACTTTTGCCTGGCACAATGAAGACAATTACATGTATTCCATCAATTATAACCATCAAGGAGCACCCAAGATCGTATGTAACATGCAATATTTATTTAAAAAGATGTTAAGCTTTGGATACAACAAATCTGTCGAGACCACCAATTCATTCATTATTGCATCAGTCTTATAGCAAAAACATAAAACTGATGTTAATTTGACTTTTTTACATTATATGTTATAGTGAGAATTCGTTAACAGCAAATTCGTTATTTATGAAGCAACAATATGTGCATATTTTTATGCTATGAAAATAGCATTGCATCATTCAGGCTTTCTCTCAATATCTCTCTTGCCATGCTACAGTCCACTTTTACTTCCCTAGATTATTGAAATGAATTAGACTGACAAAATAGAAATTTTTTATTTACTATTGAAACTCGAGGTATAGCTTTGATTGATGAGAAAGTGTTTTAACTGAATTATCAAAAATGCTCGCACCCCCCACTTTTAATTCTTCTTCTATGATTGTCGATTTAGGAGACTATACCTTATTTCCCTTACCCCCCCCCCAATATAATGCATAATTTTCATTAAAATGCTTGCATCAGCCAATAGGGTATAATTATCCCAATTATTTGGTTCAGTGCATTTTTTCTAGGTATCGTTCTTTTTTATTAGTTGTTGAAACATGGAATATTCGGAACGTAATATTCTATTATTCATAATTCTTTTTGTGAGTGTCTGTATGATATAAGACAGTATACGGTAAGTCTTGAACTAAGCGACATGTACTTACTATGTCTGTTGCTGCATATTCACATTTTAGTAGTTTATGACTTGTGTTAATCGGGTAAAAAATTGTCTAAGAATTGAATCAGGTTATTATTGGTCCAATAATGACCAACTACAATTCATCAATGTTTTCATTGGAAGTTATGTATTGCGTAATTTAAAAAAGGCTAATTTACAGTTTGAAAGGTAACTAAGCTTTTTAATCTCTAAAATGTAAGATATAACCGATAAATAAAATTGAATCTAAATTTTCCATATCAAAATACCTCATAATCCATTTCCTCATCGATGCAAAGCTATAAAAAAAGTCAATTGAAATTGACTTTTTAATTTGTTCTGCACATACAAAAGTGCCTTTATTTAATTTTGGAGCATGCAGTTTGTGTAAACATATATTTCTTCTGTTTACTTATAGTGGTACGGCATCCCAGGCAGCCAGGATCGCAAGTTTGAGACTAGCGTGAAAGGTCACTTACGAAAAACAATGGAAGATGACCCCCACCTATTATACAATATTACGACAATGGTATCGCCGGCACTTTTGCGCGAGAGAAAAATAAGTGTAGTTCGGATATGTCAAAGGCCTGGAGAATTCGTAGTGACCTTTCCAAAATCATATCATGGAGGATTTAGTACTGGATTCAACATTGGAGAGGTGTTATAATTTTTTTCATTAAAAGTGTACTTGTAAGATTTAAGACCCTCCTCTCATCAAATACCGATCCAAAAATTTGAATGAAACCAATTTTGAAAGGTCACAGTTCTGGAAAAAGCGCAAGATGCAATTCTTTGTATAAAAATAAGCAACTTTAGTATTACCGGTAATTTTTGATGAAGTTGCTTGGTCAAGATAGATACGTTTATGAGGAGTATTATAAGCTACTTGCATTATCATTCAACATTGCACAAACAAGAGAAAAGAGATTAGTTCACAAGAGTAATATTATTAACTATAGAAACTATTATATGCATCCGATGCAACTTGATATGGCTCTAAAGACTGATCACCATGACAGTTCAATGTGCGTGATTCATAGAAAATACGCAAACCGATATATAGTAAGCTTTGGGTATAATATCAGGACTGCAGAACAAATTTATTTTATCCAAAAATCTGAAATTGAATTTGACAGAATAGGATTTTTCTTCTATTCATTCTCTGAGTTGGACCTTGATGAGTTGAACACCTGTTTTAACCAAACAATTTGCCATTCACCCCGGAGTGTTTGAATTAGCAGGTTACATTGAAGGTGAAAATTTGCTAAAAGTAGATTCATTATATCGAAGTTTTATATGGTCTAATATGATATGGATAGTACCACATCATTCAAGACCAACTATTGTACTTGTGTGTTGTGAGCAGGCTGTGAACTTTGCCACACCCGATTGGATTCGATATGGCCGTGAGAGTAACGAGAGATACAGAATAGTGGCGAGACCTAGTGTGTTTTCCTATGATAGAATGGCGTTTATGCTGGCTATGTACTTGCCCGACTATTCTCTCGAGTCTTGTAAGACTATTTTAGTCGAGATAAGGTAATTTGAATCAACATTTTTTCATATCGAATTGCTTGATAAGTGCTTATTTCTCATACTTGAGGGGTTTTTGATTGCATGAAATTTGCTCATTATGATGATACAGCCACAGAAAATAGTAATAGTTAATGCTTAATAAATAATGAGTGCTATGTTCTCTTTCAAACGATTAAACACAATCTAATCTGTTGATATTGGACTTGAGAAAATGTTTGCATCGAAATTTATGGTTTTTTCTATTCAACTGTATAGAAAGCTTCGTGATGAAGAGTTGGCTTCTCGTAAGTATGTAACTGATAAAGGTGTAATAGACCCGGGGTCGTGCATCAAACTCCAAAAATTTAAGCTTTCCGTATTCGATGAGAAAGGCTCCCAGCACGATGACAGGCGAATGTAAGCAATTAATGCACAGTTAATATTCCATTAATGGATGGTCCAATAAATCAGCTACATTCTATTATTTGAACAGCTGATAATTTTGGCGCAATCAGCGATATCAGTATGCGGAATACCAACTGCAAATATATATTTATTGATTGAAGTACTGTAAATTTGAGTCAATTATTTGGGTTTCAAATGTCTAAACCTGGCTGACTTTGTGTGTTTTAAATCTGATGTAATCGATAGTATTTACACATCTCTTTGAGCTGTTGACTCAAACAGATGTATTGTTCAAGAAGTCTAGTTACTTATTTTTACTTCAAGATACCATAGTTGGATTCTAAAAATAATTATTTAATATATACTTTTTCCGAAGAAATTGTTTAACCAATTGAAAAATAGCTATTTTGCTTTAAAATTGTCGTAGCATTTAGCATGCAGTAAACCTTGGACGTAATGAATTCGTCGGGGACACTGCATAAATGAGCTATATCAGGAAAAATCTGAAGCTTAACATAAATGATTATGATATTTTCGGTTATTTACAAGTGAAAATTCATCAAAAGCTAATTTGCTATATCCGAGGTAACTTACTGAATATTTAATCTTTTATCATATCAGGTGCTGCGTATGTAAGCACACATGCTTTATGAGTGCTGTGGTGTGTCAGTGTTCTCGCACCAGAGTGACGTGCCTACGACACTACGCAAACATCTGTGACCCTTTGATTCCCTCTGGATCGGCACACAAGCAATATTTTCTCAATTGGCTATCCATTGACGATCTTAACAGTATGATAACAGTAACGGAAAAATTCATAAAAGGACTTGAAAATGGAGAGCCAATGTCAGAATCCGACCTAACTCGTTTCTGGAATAGATTCGATAGGGTATAA
Organism: Vaucheria bursata; assembly: GCA_032358265.1. Taxonomy (NCBI): domain Eukaryota; class Xanthophyceae; order Vaucheriales; family Vaucheriaceae; genus Vaucheria; species Vaucheria bursata. The sequence goes on along the minus strand of JAULBW010000666.1, from coordinate 35,186 downwards.
TGAATGATACTTTCAACTAATAGTTCTCAAATCTATTTGTGCGTGTTGAGGAGTATGAAGCTCTCAAGTAATGTTATGTTTTAAATTTGTTTTCTGATGACATTTTTCATATAATGAAGAAATGAACTATATTTAAGCTGACACAATTGAACTTTCATGATTTTACTATAACGTAATAACATCATTTCTAGGACACTTATGATTGGATAAATTTCAACTTTTGACTTGAATTGGCCAATAGTAGTAAACCAAATTTAGATTTTTTTTAAAATATATATGCAATAGGGCACTTACCCTGAAAAATTAAGGATTTTACTTAAGTTATTATAAAGCACAAAAATGAAGATATAAAATGTGTGTAAACTGGTGATTATTTAAATAAACCGAGATGTCAAAATCTATTATTAAATCTTGCGAGTCAGCTTCTTATTTTCCAAGAGATTAAGATTCTTTAGTACTTCTTCATGGGACATGCACCAGCAACTGTTAATGTTGTATTTTTTGTGGTACCAAATGTTATTAAAGGGCAGTTCAAAACAGTGCAGATGCAAATGGTCGATTGAGTTAAATGGTGGCACGTGATATAACATCGTGGTATCATTTGCCGATAAATCTCGGCCTTTTTCACCAGCATATGATTGCAAGAGTTTTAATCCGATTTTGCCCATGTGAGTTACAAGATCTTTAACTTCCAAGTCGACATCTTTAACCTGCTTATTTTGCAGTTGAAATTAAAAAAAGACATTTAAAAATGGGTGTACTAGGATATTATTTATCTATCATTTTCCCGAGTGTAAAGCATGCCACATATCAAATTTTGTAATCCACCACTCTTCAAGATGCAAATTCAGCTTGTCCTTCAACATGAAATCTTGAAGTCTCGAACTGTCAGGTTTACGATTCTTTCAGAAAAATCTAGGTAATATTGCGCTTGAAATTTGACGAGCATCGTGTTTGAATGACGGTAATAATATACAATATGTTGAGTTTAAATAAGACACAGAATGTGTTGTTGCAAAGATCCATATTAACTACACAGTATCGGTAGCAGATTTTACAAAGATTTCTATATGAAGTACAACCAAATATTATCCCCCCAAAAACATCATAATTATATGATTATTCTATGAATATGCGGAGAAACAGTTACTAACTGATTTAGCTATCAAGTGGCCAAACCCAAACCGGATGAAAGAGTTGTATTACATGGAATTAGAACGCAAAAGAACAAAAAAATTCTTCATGCTCTAGTTTTCATGCAACATCATAGTTTATAAAAACTTGCTCAAAATTTTAATATATATAATTAGTGTTTAGATATTATTATTCAAAAAGATACTTTTGGGACTACTTTAAAAGTCAATTTATCAGTGCTATCCTTCAGGCTTTTGCGTCAATAACAAATAAATCAATGAGTGAGTAAAATTCATGACGAATGCTTTTACCGGCACTATGAAAGACAAACAGACATTCAAATATACCTTTCAACTTCGAATCATGTAAAGTTGATGCAAAGTTTTGTTAATTTTAAATTTTCCGTTACGTTAGAAGCATACAGCCGACTTACAACAGCTTTCTTCAGTCCTACCAAATAATGCAGAAAAAATAAATTTAAATTTAATTGTTATTTAGACCTACCGACTTAATATGCTGCTTAGGTACCATCATAAAATGTTGTCTTCCTGATATTTCTAAAGGAAAAAATGCAACGCAGGAATCATCTTCGTAAAGAAGCTTTTTCGACTGCGCTCCTGAAGCAAAGTCACAAAAGAGGCAGTTCTCGATTGATCCATCTTTATTATAAGTTACTCCCTTTTCCTTCGAGAAGAAGCTCATGATGCTTAATTTTTTAAACTTATGTATGTACTATTAAATTTTTTAGCTGGAGTAACGTCGAACTATATTTCTGTGAAAATTCTACGGAAAAAAAATTTTATCACACCTAGATGAGATTTCTATCGAATTTATGCGTCCAAAAGTTTGAATGTTTTGTTGATTCAATAATTTCAAAATCCACAACACGGACTTATATCAACGGCTTAAACTAAAAACTGCTATAGAATGTTCAAAATTTTAGCAATAGCAAGAGTAAGGCCTCTCTTAATTTTTAATGCATGTCATCGCATTGATGCCCCAGTCCGTAGCTGCTTTTATCGAACGTTTGCCAACGATGCTAAGGACAAATTAAATCAACAAACTGGTGGCGAAACAGAAGAACGAAAATCAAAAAGTAGTCCCGAAATTCTAAAGACGAAAACAATGAATGTGCTAGAGGATGACTCCGGTAAAAATATATACTTTCTCAACGTTTCATTTTATGCTAATCTCCTCATCCCTTGTAATATTAGGAATCTAAAGCAGTTTTAGACTTTCATTCTAAGATTAGATGGTCATTTCTGGTAAATATTCTTCCTTTGGCGGAATGGAATGCAAAGTTATAGCTTTTCCTTCGTTTAATTATGCATGTTTGATTTTATATCTGTCGGAAAAAATTACTTGTGCCGCAAAAGGAAGAATATGCCCAGTAGAAAATTTGCAATCATAATCGAACTTTCCAGGTTTTATAACTTAATTTTGAAGAGTCATTTATTTAACTTGCACCCCACCATAGTACTAAAGTGAAGAAGAAATGTAAAAATGTGTAGTTTTTGAAATATGCTCTTCAACCATGGCATTCATGAATATCGAAATTAAATGCAGTTAATAAATTAGCTTTTAATATTGGATAAATGCTGCTGGTATCATTTTTGCATTTGTGCTTTTATTTTTTAATACTCTTTATAATTTAATCATTTTAAGATAATCTAAAAATTACTCTGCGTTCATCAAAACTATGGCTGCATACAAGATGAGCACCAGATTGAAGTTTTTCATATTATTTACATGCCATTTTAGTGCAGAGATAAAGATTTTTCAGGGATGTTGCATATTTCAAAATTATTTACAGTACAAGTCTTTGAACTCTTGAAAGTAACACATATTAAAGCATATCCATCGCAGATCTTTATAAATCCACCAAAACTATTTCAAGTCAATTATTTTATGTGCTTAAATAGATATCGAAGAGACAGAAAATATGTTTGCATTGGGTCCAGATGGTACCATGGAACATGGGGGTCCGACTAGAGGGGGTAAATATGCAGAACCTACACGTTTTGGAGACTGGGAACGTTGTGGCCGATGCAGTGATTTTTGATGCTCTGTATGTAAATTTATATAGTACTTCTATGTAAATCTCAGTGTGCTATAGTACTATAATACTCGATATCGGTGTAATTATCTTAGAAAATGACAATGCAAGGACTATACATAGTTACTATTGATCAAAAAAGGTAAAATTTTTTCACCAAGATTTATTAAGGATTTTTCATCCTCTGATTTGTCTAGTTTCTCTGCCTCACAGCTCTATGAGAAATTACATTGAAGTAATTCAATATTATTTGAATTTTGATGATTCTTTACGATTGCATACATTTAAACTGTATAAATTAACCAGAAAATTTTGCAAGCCGTTAAAATTCATATTAAATATTGAACAATAATAATATATCAAATGCTCCAAAATAATAGTATATATATATATATAAGATACAAAAATCAATTTGCTTGTTGTACCACAGATGGTTGTAACTGTGGATATAGAACTTATGATTGATAGCCATGTTCACTTGAGATCATCGTAGTAGAGAGTATAACTTGTTATCGGTCCATTATCTTTTGCTACGGTTCGATATGAACACATGTCGCAAACTTTTGGATTAGAGATTATATATATGCGTTTACTGAGTTATAGAGTGAAATCAACAGATCGTGAGTTTACACTTTCTTCATTGAAACATTTTCAACTCAATGAAAATGTAGAATGGAAAATGTGCTCAACACTGACGCCTGTGTTGACAACAAGAAATATCCGATTACTATTATTACATTCAGAAAACATCCAGCCCCACAACATTAGAATGGAGTGTAAGCCAAATGTTCTAAAGCTACAGTGGTAAAAAAAGTTGGCAGGTATAGTGATCAATCGCAGAGCGAGCTCTGATTTTTCGAACAGAGTTTTTCAATGCAAAATATGTTGGGAATGTATTTATGTCAAGTTAGATATAAATATAGATTTTGAAAAAAACTTTAGAAGCATAGATGATTCCAGAGTTCTTGTTTCCAAGATAGCAAATTAAAAATCAGAGAATTGTATAAGTACAGCTGAATATATTTAGCAATTTCTGTCTGGCATTCTGATGTCAGGACTTAATATGTTCCGCTGTGTCATCCAATTAGGTTTCACCATATTTGTTGTATACGATTCCTTCAGGGAGTTGTGGTTGTCCTAACTAATTCGACTTGTATGCATGCAGAATAAGTTGTAGGATATTGACAAGATTCACTCTTATCAACACAGGCAAAGGATTAATGATAATAATGTATTTGTAATATTTGTATTCCTTGTATTTTCTGGTCTTAGATTATACATATCTATTATTCATTGGTCGTGACATCTGACCTGTCAGTTATGAAATTTTTCAACTGTTTAAAAGAGCTGAAGCCACTTCGCAGCAAGGCAATCCCCAGAGTGAAAAATATTTTTTGATGACTTTTACTTAATTCATCATCACGTATAAATGCAAAAATTATAGATTGAATGGAAGGAAGACCAAAAACTTCAAACTAAAAAGATATAGAAAATACTTGAGATATAGAAAAAGTGCAAGAAAACAATCAAAATGAACAAATATTCTTTAAAATAGTTAAACAAGCATATTTTGTATATTTTCACCATCAAAGAAAATAGTTCAGTGCATCAATTATTACCATTTAAAGTTGCTCTATTCTAAAATGTAATGAAAAGCCTGAACAAAGATTGAAAAGATATTAAAAATCAACAGGGAAAAAACTTTTATCTAAAAGCATTCAGCACATGAGTTGCAATAGCAAAACCATTACAAATTTTTCTAATTGGCCAATTGCAAATTATTTGTAAAAATGAATATTTACCTAGTATCAATCTAAATGTACTTTGATACATAGCCAGGTATTTCTTGTTCATGTAAACAGAATAGATGAAGGATCTACTTCTGTAAGCACTACGAAGTGAGTAGGTAACAATTTGTAAGGTAAAATACTTATAACTAAAATTTTAAAAGCTTTCTGAATGCCTTCAGAAACATGAAGAAAAGAATGCAATCGGATAATGAACTTTAAGCTACTTGCTGCTGACCATGTCCAATAGTCATTGATGGGATGATTTTGACCTTCAAAATAGGACACGTTGAAATCTGCAAGGATCTATTCAAAATTTCTTCAAGAAAAAGGTAGTTACATGAATCCAAGCCTATGATTGTCATGCCAGTTACTCCAGTAGACTGCTAAAAGAATTTATGGAATTCTTTTCTTCCACAAATCATTTTAGCTCAGAACGTAAAAAAATATGATCATTGAGCAGTTTAACGTGGTATATTTTCTTAGAATTACATCAATTAGAATCGAATTTCTACATACAAAATCAATTAGAATAGGAAAAAGTTGTTCGTAATTCTCACTCATTTCTGTGCACGCATTCATGGATTAGAGAACGTTCATAAAGATTCATTGATTAGGGTCATTTTAAGCTAGCTTAGTTCAATAATGTCATTGGGAAAGAGCGTCGACAAAGGTTCATCTAGTACCCTAGCTGAGATGATAGAAATGTCTGATAGCAAATCTAGAGAAACTGATAAAATGACATCACTGATATTCAAGCTATCCTGGATTGTAAATGTTATACTACTTGTTGCGAAGATAATTGCCTTAATTTATACGAACTACAGTAAAGCTGTCGCAGCTAGTTTGGCTGATAGTGCCGTCGACATTTTGTCGCAGTTTGTTCTGTCCATTTCGCAATATTATATGGACCGACCATCTAAAGAGTATCCGGTTGGTCGAGCAAGGCTTGAAGCTCTAGGAGTTATTTGCTGCTCGTGCATCATGAGTATGAGTTCTTTTGAAGTCATTCAGTACTCATTACAAGGTATCCTATTATTTATTGAAAACTGATGCCAATAACTTTTATCATTTTTCTAGCACTATTCTAAATTTTCAGCCTTATGTTAATGATAGGTTAAATCGTTATGTTCACATATGTAAATGTACCACGTATATGCATAGAATATGTCACTAGGAATTAAAAGGTGCGGGAGGCATAGCTCTTGCGCTCTTCAACTAATTGTCAATCTGATGATCAAGTTCTACATATCAGACTCTAGTACGCTGAAGTTGCCCAACTTATGCTAAAATTCATTGAAAAAGCTCTGACCAAGGGATGATTTGGCGAATTGCCAACTTTTCCTGAAATTTACTTCCTTTCCAACTGAATATGATATATTCTTCGAATGATAAGAAATTAATTTTTTCTTGCCCACAGTTTTTTCCATATACTTTACCGGGATTTTAGAAAATAATTTTGAAAAGCTATCTTTTATTCTTTCGTCTTTTACTACATATTTTTAGTCAATGAAAATCCAAGTTAGAGTAATCTGTTAGTATTATTTATTTAAAAATATATTAATGCAAAATTATTTTGTATTCGATGTAATGTAAGTTCAATTTTTCCCAAATTTATTCAATATATAATCTATTTCCAACAATTCATCAATTCATCAATTTAATCTTTTTTCAAATCAGCTCTGTACGGTGGATTTATCCTTAGCGATATACCAGTCATCATTGCAGATATTCGCCTTTATGTGATTCTCGGTGGAGGAACTTTATTAAAAATCGTTCTGTGGGTATTTTGTATGCGAATCACGCCAAGATCTGATTCTCTAGAAGCACTAGCAGAAGACCATCTTAATGATGTGGTTAGCAACTTGGCTGCTATAGCTACTGCAGTTATTGCTGCCAAATTGCCTGAATATTGGTGGACTGATGGTATTGGAGCCATCTTAATATCTGCCTGGATTATCAGCCGTTGGGTGAACCTCACATTAGAGCAGGTGGAAAAAGTCATTGGGAAGTCGGCACCCTATGACTTCATTGTTTTGACTGAACGAATTGCCCGTGAACATCACAGCTGTATTGAAGTAGACTGTACACGCGCATATCATTTCGGATCGCGATTCATGGTTGAAATGGAGATAATCATGCCTTCTACGATGACACTCACTGATACTCACGACATTTCGCTTGCATTGCAGCATAAGTTAGAGGCTTTAGATGAAGTTGAACGTGCATTTGTGCACGTCGATTACCAACGTCGCGATTACCCCGAACACAAGGTAGAGAGGAAACTGTTGGAAACCACACTTAAAGCAGATGAAAGTACACATTTACTAAGCTGGCCGCTGAGCACAAAAAGTGCTGGTAATGCCGAAGTGGTTCCATTCTCTCCACCCGTTTGAAGTCCTATTGTTCACAGGCAATTTTCTTCGAAATTTTTTCACGTGACTAAGGCACTTTTCTTATAAACTCAAAAATGTTCTCACGTTTTTATTTCTTTGCGTTAAAAGTTTCTTGAATAAATTTCTAAATATATTAAAGCGATTCTAACTGCTATTAGGTAAGATCAAAAACTTATTCAATTGCATTTGAATGATGCAGGTGAGATGGGTTTACTTTTGGAAGCAGGATTTTTTATAAGTAAAATTTTGTGAAATGAGGCTTTTCTATCTCGACCAAAAATGACATATAACTAAATCTGTAAATCTTTAGTTGTCATCGCAAATTTGTTCGAATCGATCTGAAACAAACCCAATGACATGGAAATTGTTATGCGACCTGTAAATTCTTAACTGTGTTGGCTAATATTAAACTAACACCTGCCCATCCCATGAATCTTAAGAAGCAAGGAGAAGGTTTCTATTGCTTGTATGTCTTTCAGTCCCTGCACAATCCTAAAAGCATTATGATATATGTAATCAGGCATTTAGTTGACTGTAGTTCTTGGCATATTTTAATCGAAACACATTATTTTTCACAGGAAGTATTCTTTAAATCTATTTATTAGGCACTGAGTCACTTTCAGATTTCTTGTCTACTGCCCTCATTGAGCTTAAACTTAGAGTTGCAACAATCTTATTGAATTCTAATTCGATAAGATAATTTCAGCCAGCCAATGCAATGCTTGTATAAGTTAATATGTAATATTTCAAGCTGCTTTGCTACAGCCTTGCAAGGGTACGAATAAATTATCACCTCTCATAGAAGAATTTTACATTTTGACTGCTATTGATAATATACAAATTCAGTCACACTTGACAAGTCCTATTGTAGTTGTTATTTTAACTTGCTATGGATTATACAGCAGATGATGAGCCTGCATATATTGCTGAGACAACCCCCATAAGCAAAGCAAAGAGATTAATTTTATAGATATTACAATTAAATGAGAAAATAAAAAAAATTGAACCTTACATGTTAAACTGCATGGCAACATAGAGCACTTTTTACTCGGTTAAAAAATTATTGCCAGACATTTTATAATTCTTGATATACTGAAAGTAAAAAAAATATAGATTGATAAAAGATTTGAAAATGCAAGAACATAGATTGCTAACTTTTCAGCTCATAATAGCCTCATTTTTTTATTGAAAGGTTAAAGTTCAGAATAACTTCTGCTAGGTTAAAAAATGTTGAACATTGTTTACGATTTTCCTCTATGCATTAATCATGAAGCTCATTAAGATTATGTACAGGTGTGTGCACTAAACTAAACAAACATGCATAAAATTATGTTTGGCATCCATTTTTTGTAAATACTATAGTGCTCTTTTACTATACCATATTACACCATATAGTTTACTTTTTCTCTTTTTTCAACAATATTTTTAGTAATTTCAGATAATCATGAACTGATTTTCTTCTGCCACTCAGTACCACTTATGTCTCGAATAATGTAAGATGATATTAAGAAGTTTTTAGCTTGAACATTTGCAAGGTGATGGATTTTTAAAATTATCTGAATAGCTGCTAATACTTGTGCACAATCTGTTGCATGGTTTTTCCTAAATTACAAAAAGTTCTCTCTATCAATGGTATCTCATAGAGGTTTATTGGTTAGAATCATTTTTTCTATACGTTTTTGCAGATTAAATTTTGAGCGGCCCGGTCTTGTAGATTTTTTTAAAAATTTGGTTAAAATGGTCTGAAGAAAGCAGGATAATGGTGTCATTAATTGTTATTATAAATTATTAAATTAGAAAAATTCATGAGTCTTTCTACTGACGCACTATGAAAATGAAGAGAGAAGTTATTATTATTCTATTAACTGCATGTCTCTGCGCAGCTTTTTCTCCTGGAATATCCAATCGAAGTTCTGTGCTAAAACGAAACTACCAGCCATCGCGATTGATTAAGACCTTACATGTTTTGGATCCAGCATCAACCTTAATAGCATCAACTGGTGTATCAGCTTGGAGCGTGACTAGTATTGGAGCTGATCTTGCTGCCCAGCTCTTCCAAGCTTCTCTTGCACCTTATCTAGCCTTTTTATATTTTCTATCTCGTCCTGAATGTAAAACACCGAAAGGTGGTCTTTTCGGCTTTGCTTTTCTCCTAGTCTTCGTTGCAGCAACTATTCCTGCTGGGATTCTAGGTTTCAGTTATCATATTGTTATTAAAGACGTCCTGGTCATTTACTTATAACAAGATTTTGCTGCAGCTAAGGTTCAATACGATGACATTCTTGCAAACGTGGACATTCTTCATGGACCGGCTGAGGCATTTCTCACCGTAACGAACCTTCTAGTGGTTCGAGCATTTCGGGGAACTGTCGAAGGAGGAAGAAGGTTTGTAACAATATTTATGCTTATATTGTTTGAAGGAAATGAGAAGTAACTTCTCGAATCATATCAATCGCATTTTTTACACATCTACTTCTGATGGAATTTTTTTGTTTGCTCATAAATATTTATGTGGCAATTTTTCACGTTTTTATTAGTTACAGTATTACGACATTTGAAATGATTGAGCGTAAGTGCTTGCAGCCAGTGATATTGGATAAGTGATGATAACCATCTTAATCTAAAACAAACTCAAGCATCATCGAGTGTAAATATAGCTCAGTAATCCTAGGGATTTATAATTCTATAAAAGTATATTTGTCGTATTCCCCTAGTCTCTCAACTGGAGCTGAGAAGGCAAACAATAAAAATTTTTCATAGGAAAAACTAGTACCTGGAAATATTTTTCTGTGGTATTTCCCTTTTTACACTCAGCACAACTTTTATTATTCTATCCAGTATTTTATTGTCTGTAAAACGTTCTAAACTTATCTTTTCACCACTTAATCTTTTCATTTCAGATAAAGTGTACTGGCCACCAGAATGTATTCTATTTATTTAATATGTAAATTACACAGATATATATATATATATATATATATTATTTAATTTCAGTTTCTGCTATATGTCTTAGGAGACTTTTACACAACCTGTTAAAATATAAAGAAGTATTCATTATAAAGGTTTGCAAAGCAACAATTTTTTCTTACACTTGTACTTATTTTCACTAGGCTTGGATCGGATATTAAATTGAATTCTGGAACTATAGCATCTCTGGGCATTGTATTGGCAATGGTAAGTAATATTCAAAATAAATTTTTGCTGCAGCGCAAATTATATTCTAAATTTATCGAAATTGAAGTTTCAACGCTCTCTTGAGTTGAGATTGAATGTGTACAAAAAAATTAGAAATTTTATTGTTTCTTTTGAAATGCTTCTCTATTTATTCAATATAAACAATTGTTTTACTTTGAAATTGGAAATTTTGCAGGTAGGCATGGCTCACAGTGAGCCCAGCAATGCGCTTTCCTTTCCCACTTGGATGGTTCACGTTTCAAGTATTATGGAATGGCTAATTTCGATGGCATATATATGGAGATATTCAGCAATATCCGGAATATCACAGGTATTCTATTTTAAAGACCAAATGATGTTTCGAATCTATCGTTTTTTTTTCAATTCAGCTATTGTAATTTATACTATCGCTGTGCGAAGTATTCTAAATTTGTAGTTGAAGATAAAACTATTTGTCATACAGTAAATTTTGGATAAAACGGACTTGTTGGGACCACAAAAGTAGTTAAATTTATCCTAAAATTTGAAGCTGAACTTTACACAAAATGGCTTCGTTTATTTGTTATAAGAGAAACTGCTTATTTGAGCTCGTACACCGGAGCCAATTGCGTTCAAATTGACATGATAGAATTCCAAATTTTGTTAACAGTGCTTCTTATTGAAAATTTTCATTATCCGTTTAAATTAGTGGTATTCTGGATTGAAATATAGTCATTCAAGTTAAGCCAAATGTGTTCAATATAAGTCCTCAATTTAATAAAGATACAGTTCAACTCAATATAACGGTCAGATTATGGAGCGTTTTCAAGGCGAATATTTCGCATCAATATCTAATATGTATGCACTGTAGACTTTTTGAAATTGAAGGCAGTGGTGGATATAATATCTATATCCACACTAAACTTAGAAGCTATATAGTTCTGATAGAGGAAACTTGGGATCGATAAATATCAAATAAGCTCAGATCTGTAAGGCTGGGCATACAAGAACTCAACGGAGAAAAAGAATCAGAAGGAATTATGTTTATCAAAGAGAGACGAAAAGCTAACTATACTAGAAAATATCTATGGCAAGTCATCATTTAGGATAATCCTATTGGCCATGTTCAAGCTCCTAATGCTTCAGTTTGATTGGCTCACAAACGAATGGCTTCAGCATACTTGTGGTTGACAATTCTCATTATAGCTCATATACAGTTCAGTTCCTATTGTTCATATACCGCTCATAAGTCAAATATAGTGCCATATAAATCACGTATTTCTAACAGGCAGAATTTTTTCGTACCACAAAAGTTTCATTGCTCAGCTTGATAGTGAAAAATATGTATCAGATAGTAAGAACTTGGTGTTATCTTTGTCAAGATTCAAATCATATTGAATATGTCTTTATGAAATGATGCATTGAAGATAATTAAACCCTTGGCTGTACAGTAGGTTAATATGGTAGTTGAAGTATGGATTTTCCCTCCAGTTGCCATCCTCAATAATAAACTTATTGCAACCATAGTTTTTTCCATAATACTAAGAAATAAGACTAAATTTGATCTAAAGCAACTTAGGTGGTTCTTGTTGTGATTCATTACATAGCTTCTCAGTTTCTTTATTCGGTTGACAGGTTTTTATTCCCTGTATTTTTCGTTTTTGTCTTTTAAAATTTCTTTTGAGAAGCTGAAGATTTTAAATTAGGTCCTGTTAATCAAACCAAGTTGTATCATTTGATTCGAATTGCACAATTTTAATTCATTGCACGATATGAAAATATATATTTGTGAACGAAAAAAGAATTTTCTTACTTTTCTGCGTATGTTCTAGTGGAAAGGGCTAACGTGGGGTATGGTGCCCCTACATGCGAGTGGCCTATGTGCCTGTACCTACCATATATTCTATAATTCCCCAGAATTGGCGGGGCTTGTTGCTCTTCAGGTAAATCATTGCGTGCATTTGCACTATTGCAAGAATGAAACAATGAGCTTATATTTAATGTAATGCTTGTATTAGGCAGGACTGACCTGTTTTGGGAATACGACAATGGCCTTCGCAGCATGGCGCATTTATCAAGTATGTCTAAGCTTTTTATACACTGTTTTATTGTACTTAAATACATATATATCTTCTTAAAATATGATGCAAAACTTGAGTATTGGACTATGGAAGCCGACTAGTGTGGTATGCTACGTTATTTGTCTTCTGTTTTCCATTGGTGAACATTCGAGAGTGTCAGCCTCTAAATTGTAATTGCATCCTTTTTTTGGCTCAGCTTATTCTTCCATCCCTCCCATAAAAAAAGAAAAGACCTTTTTTTCAAGAAAAGTAGCGCATACAAAATCCCCCCCTCCTCGGATGCTGTCGCAAGAGACTTTTTTCGATGTGTCGAAATGTTTTTACAGAAGAAAAATATGCAAATGACAGTAGTCATTCTTAGTTTATACTTCTTGAATATGTTTCAAGATTTTAGATATTCTTCTAGTTGAAGTATGCCTATAGTTTTATCTTTAATATGATTCTATCTTGAATTTTTAGTGGAAGAATTTTTTTTCTGATTCAAGGGAGGCTTAGCAGCAGAAATGGAGCCAAAAGTAATACCACAAGATTCTGTTCAAGTTGAAGATAGTGATACTGTTTTCTATGGAAGACTTTTGGCATTAACGATAGCTGGAGCTGCGCTCGGTACGTTCTTTAATGATAAATATGTTTTCCACTGATTTTTAATGAAAAATTTCTTATTTCAGTGAAATGGGGCGAGCTATTTGTTGATTTTCCTTTTGAGCCCTCTTATGCAACTGCAGGACTGGTGAGAACATTACTCTTTTATTTGCCTTTTTTCTTAGTGTATCTTTCGATTTCCAAATTTTGATTCATTCAAATATGAACTTTACATTTCTTTGTTCTTTGCAGCTCATTTTTGGCCCAACGTTTTTTAATATTTGGAAGTGGTATAAACGCAGCGAAGCGGGAGATGATATAGTATCAGAGTTATTTTAATTGGTTTAATATTAAGCAATGCAATAACTAGTCCAATTATCGTAGTAATTTTAATCAGAGAAATAACTTCAAGTAATATCGCTGTGCAGTTTTCCTTCCTGTGGAAGGGAAATAATGAACTATTTCACAAGATGGTTCATTTTAAAAACAGGCTTGAACTCGTTCTGGTGACTGAAACTAGTAATCCACCAATGCATACGGTGCTAAGTTGTTGCATTATTCTTCTGTTGGATCGCTAGATGTGGCAGATCTAGTCATTGAAATAAACGAAATGGAATTCTGATTTTTTATGGAAGGTACAACAACTCTGATGAATATCTTTCTAGGTTTTTGCCTATTCTCTTGGGTATGCCAGATGAGCTTTTCCACCTTGACACTGGAATTTTGTCCCAAACAAAAGGTCATGCAAAATTTTGTACTTTAATTTGTAAAGAATAGCTTTTGACACCTTTTCTCAAAATGCTGACCTTTTGTTTTAGACAGATTTCCGGGGACAGAGTTGACATCTCTGCAGGTGATTCTGATCTCAGAAACTATATGATGGAGTTAGGTCTTGGTTTTTTAGATATATTCATACATAATTTGAAGGTTTACTCAGATGTGGCTGTAAACCAGATGAAAGAAACTTGGCAAATTTTGCGCTGTCAATTTTAGCATTCAATGCCACCTTGAACTATCAAGCAAGAAAAACATTCAGTCGCATTATACCAACTCTTTTTGGTTTGTATTTTTCAGAGAAGATGCAATTTATTTAGAAAAAGTTGAATCTGATTAAATCTAATAAAAAAAGTTGCCCAAAAATCCTTTGCTAAGCTTAATAGTCTTACAAAATTTCTCCCTTTTTTGCTTAGATGAACCATACATATGCATTGTTTACATTTCCATGGTGCTGAATCCCTAGAAGTCAATTTTCCTTTTCTCAGCAGCCAATTGGACAACGTAACTGAACTGAAGAGTCAAACAATTAATCGATTCAACTGGGCTGCCATCACTCTCTCGTCAGCTCTCATCAGATACAATATCTGAGTCATCTAGAAAACGTTTATTCTTCTTTTTACATGGCCCAGAGATTCATACAAAATTGCTCAACATCCTAATATCATGTTTAAAAGAATACAGGACACGCATCTCATCACATATATGATAAGGACTAAAATATATCTATATGCCATAGATAAATGTAAGGACACCCTTAATAACTTGGTACCATTGCACAATAATTATTTTTTTATGTCCCGAATGCTTTTACCTGCAAGACAAGATATCTAACCTTGAATTTAATGAAATCATTCTTTTGTAACATTTTTGATTGTATTGTTTAGTATTAATTTTAAGCTGCATTAACACTTCTACTAACCAAACATTGGTAAGCACCGTGTATACTTAAGACTGGTAATTGCATCTCTTCGTAAAGCAGCTTCCGCATCCCATGATCATTGCTTTTTATCTAAATGAAATGGCATCAAATTCTAAAAAACTACATAATGTACTTCCCTCCTAGGAACTGCCTTGTTGCATACCGAAGATTTTGGACGCAAATCATTTACTAATCAACATTCATGCATTTCGAAATATTGTTCTTCGATAAATTATTTTCAACTCATCTCGAAACGAATGCCATTGGAACTGGTTTAAACAGTTCGGAATCACTGTCATGTGATACCAAAAATCAATGGACCTACCGAAGCGTTCGTTTTCTAGATATATATTTCCGTGAAACTTACCTACTTCCTTCTTGGCCAGTAAGTAAATCCAAATGCGTTTATCAAATCTATCACTTTAATATTACTATTCAGAAAGGTAAAATTTGAAAAAGCAGTGTCTGTTAATTATGGAATAAACTTCTCTGGCCAGACAGTATAACTCAAAATATCATACAGAGTTAGTATGAACAGCATTGCTGCTGCCGTGTTACAAACAAACAGAATTAAAAAAAAGAAAAAATGTATATATTACAAAGCATTTAATTAAACTCCTTAATCCGCTTTCAAAGTGCTTTTACGGGACAAGACATAATACATTCTTAATTAGACTCCTAATGTTTGCTTAATAGGCAAGAAAAAATCGCAACTGCAACAATGTAACATGAGGTCTTTATGATTCGAAAGTTGGCTTGAGTCCTAGTCTCACGATCTGCCCGAATTGACCTGCTTTAAAAGGACAATAGAGACAAAATCAATAATCCACCTAAAGGAATGATGTATAAATATGACAATAATAGTATTGATCAGTATGTCCACAATTCAAAATAAACTCTAACATTTATTTTTTATTTGAAAATATAAAATAATTATAGATGACAATATTTCAACTACAGTTTTTCCAGATGATACGACAAATTGATCTGGAGGTTGGACAGATTTTTCACATCAAAAGTTTAATCTAACACCAGAGGCCATACATATTTATTGGTATAAATACAAAATTATACATATGAGTAATCAGTATACAATGCGGGTATACATAAATAGTACAAGGGTGAAAGTGAATGGGTACGTACATACCCAAGGGGTGCTCTAGGGGTATGAACTCCCCCATAACGGCCCCCGTTGAATCTTCGACCATTATCAGCAGTACCATCGTAATCCATATTGTTGCCACGATACTGTCCTCCAAACAAATTCCTTGGCTCATTTTCATCGCCTGCCATTTGCATCTCTGTGAATCGATCTAGCAATTCGAGCCATTGCGCCGCTGCAGAAACATAGATACATTACGCTACACTTTCCAAAAAAATCGATCCGACGTACACAGTTATTTAGAAATTCAATTTTCTAACCAGTTTTGCGTCTTCGTTGTAATTTTGACATTGTTCCAAATGATGTCAAACAAAGCAAGAAGTCGTATCCACGATCAAAGTCCTGCATCCATAAAAACTCAAAATTACTTTCATTCAATAACACGTGAAGTATCTATCGAAGAATATGTACTCTTTCGAATAATAGAATAGCAAAAAATATTACCTCTTTATTGGTGACCAGACTGAATGGACGTAGTACGCATTTCACAGCCTGCATGAAAAAGTGCATTAGCATATAACTCCTCTAGAATACAACAGAGATAATTTTATACAGTTTACCTGCCATGGTGTACTGATCCATTTTATAAAGACTAAACAAAATAAAAGTCCAATAAGGTAACTGAAGACCATAACACCTGTCGTTACCCTCTTATACAAGATTGAATCTACTGTTACACCTTTTACGGCTGCCAACAAATCCACTAGCTCTGCCTGGATAGAGAAAAATGAAACAAAATTCAAAAATTAGATATAATAGATTTGCTCTTAGCAAAATTTCACTTATATGATCGATAAACAAAAACTTCAAATTGTATCAAGTTCAGCTTCAACTTTTTGGAAATAACAACCTTCAATTAAATGAACTAATTTGGTAGAATTTACAAGTTCATTTCAAAATTTTAAAAAGCCATATTGTACCTCAGATTTCTGGACACAATTAATTTATCTGGTAGACTGGAATATTCATATTTAAGTACCTGAATGATGAAATATACAACATCGGAAACATTTCCAGCCTCGTCAGTAGCCGTAAAAGGAACACGCCATGTGTACTCATGTAAAGGGTCTTTTTCTAAGTTACCTAAAAAAAATCATCACAGATAAATAAATTTAGTTAGTCGGCCGACTCCATTTGCTGGTGGAACTGACAAGTGACAGTTTATGGAATATATACTGTAAAATACCTTTTTTGATTTTCGCTGTCAAATCTTTGGGGCCGTGAACAGTGTAATCAGTGGCCACAAAACAAGGCGCATTACTATCACTTTGGCACATAGTTGCAACCATTTTCTCCAAATACCCCTGCACATGCAAAATATTACAATGATCAGAAATGTTCAAATAAAGCAAAATACAATACGAATGATAGCATTTCTGTAGCAATTGCTTCGGTTCTTTTAAATTAAAATAAATCGAAAAATTGTAGGCTCATTCTTCGATACTAAAACTGACATAAAGTAATGTCTACCTCAATAATTTCTTCCGTCAAGTTAGCAGTGCTGCCGTCGGTATGTGCTACACCATCTGAATCGACAACACCCACAAAATTCGCTGCCTTAACATGAAACACGCCACATCCTTTTCCTTCGCACCGCACCTATAATTACAAAGCATATGTACATACTTTCCAACAGCAAAAATATTAATTGACAGCCAGTAAAAAATTCAGCATAAATCTCTAACTTTACCATTCATAATTCAATATCTACAAAATTAAATTTGAGCCTCATGGCCATTGATTTTAATCGTAAATGAAAAATTCTGCAACCTTGTGCGAGTTCAAAGTCTTAGATTTCAAATTTTCTGTTCAAACAGAGGACTTACGTGAAACCGGTACATAGATATTATTTATAAACGCACTGGTAGTGAAAAATTGAACTTACCACTGGAGGAACAACATCTACGCAGCCTTTTCCGTCTATTCTACCATCACCTTCATATCCCGGGGCGCAAGCACATTCATATGAACCAACTGTATTTTTGCAGATAGCCTAAAAATACAAAGCAAAAAATTCACGAAAATTGATAACAATATATCAAGTTAAAAAGGCAAATGAAAGCTACAGAATATCCTTCTAATAAAAAAATGACTATAGAATATACCCCATATATGAGTACTTCAATTTATGCAAAAATTAAGCCTGATAGTTTCATCTACAATTTCAGCAAATTTAGGATATAGCAAATAGGCTTTGAGAAATTTCACTGATAACAAATATATGAAAAGACTTTATCGTATCAAGTGCATCTTCAAATTCTCAGATACAACAAATCATTTATCCGATGGTCCAGAAAGATTTCTTATATCCCATGTTCTTCCTTTTCTTTAGAATTTATATTCAAAGAGAACTTTTTAACTGTATAATGCACATATATATCCCACGGATGACGTACCTCTTTAGTACATTTTGACTTATACTGCTCTAATGGGCCAGTATATGTGCACTCATTGACATCAGAAACCACAATTTCTCGCACTTCCCGAGTTCTATCTACAGAGTAAGTAATCTGTGCGAACAATTATAAATAAAGCTAAACGAAAAATATAAAGAAAGAAGAAAAAAGCATTGCTCACCTGATAAGTTCCGACATTCTTGAAGTAGGGGAAAATAGGTTCGCTGTACTCCACAAAAAAAGAATCATAATCCAAATCCACCTACAACATATGCATATAGTATCACGCATAAATTCGTATCTATATCTTACCAATAGTAAATTTGACACTCTCAGAGAGTTTTAAATTTTATTTTTCGGAGTAAATGCAATGTATTTTTGTTGAAGCTACGCAAATATACAACCAGTAGCCTACTTACTACAATGGGTCCATAGAAGTTTCAATACAAGTATATCAAAAAAAATTATGTAAATAGCATGCATAACCGCACATGCATACATATCAACTTCGCTTACCCATCCATCGGCATCAAAAAGACTGATTCCATATTCTTCATACGTGTCTCCTTGCGTGTAATATAATGTTTTTGGTCCTTTCATATAAATCTGAACACAAATTTCAAACAAAAATTTATTAGTATACATCTCTGATGTGATAAAAAATTGATCCTTGTAGGAAAAGACAAAAATAAAGTACCTTTGGTGGTGTGTCACTTTTGCATGACACAATATTATCCAATCGTCTGTACTTATGTGAACTAGACGAATCCTGCTGCACCGAACCATATATCGCAGTATAACCAGCCTACAACGAGCAGAAAAAATAAATACAATTCGAGAATGCATACATATGTGTACACTTACCGGGGCACTGCACTCGTACTCGGACAATCCAACCGGATTACATTTGCACTTTGAAGGACAGCTAAAATTGCTGAAGCACGCTTCATTTACTTGCTGAAAACGAAAAAAATAAAAAAACTGCTACAAAAAATTGTCTTTTAAAACTGGTCACCTTCACGATTTTAACGCACTCCTGGGATGAGTTCATTTCATAACCTTGGTTACATTCGCACATAAATCCTCCAAATACTCCAGTTCCATCACTACAAATTTCAAAAGCACCCAAAATAACATTAAAATATGAAAAAAGTATTCAGGATAACTCATGCAGCCATATTTTACCTTTTGCAAGATGCATGTGCCATACACTTCACACCTTCACACGGATTACTCGTGCATCTATAAAAAACAAAAAATCAAAACATATACAACAATACATATAGACAAATATTACTTACCGAAATTTGGATTTGCACGTCTTCATGCATAAATCACCCTTGTCACTAGTGCTGGAAAAAATTTGATAAGAACAATTGTAGAGGATACAGTAGAAAAATTCAAAAAAAAGATACAATTTCACACTAAAAAATATGAAATATTTGAACGCATAGGTAAAACTGATGATAAATAAATGAAACTATGTCCAATGTAAGAGCAAAGCTGCTAATAAAATCAGCAAAATTCAAAAAAACAAAAAATTGTATACCATTCCAGGTCTCGGCAGCAATCTTCAGTGCTAAGAAAACCTCCGCAACGGCCCTTAACAGCACCCTTAGAGCTTTTGAACAGCAAAGCAAATAAATTTAAATGGATTTAAAAAAAGAAAATGATTACAGAGTATTTGCGTATGCATACATTGATGAACTTGAACTTGATTCTTTGAATGCATAAAGATACTTGCATCACATCAATGCACCATCCATAAAATATGCAGAAAAATTTTCATTATTCAACTTGTAACTTGCAATTGTTAACATTAGCTTTTGACCTCATTTTGTCTTTTATTATATATAAAAGAAATGATTTTTATTCTAAACTAATAATACTGAAATTATCAGCAAATTCAAAGTTCACAGAATACAAATTTACAGCTTAAAGGGGGTATGCAAGACTGGTACGAAGGTGGTACATAAGAGTATAAATTACAATTTGACAAAAGACACCTGTCATAGGAGCTCATTCCCGGGCTCCCGCTGTCATTGACACCCCAAGAAATTCCTTCCTCACAAACGCATTCGTAGCTACCTATTGAAATGTAGCCAAAATACAAACTAGAAAAATTCAGATATAATCATGTTACAATTTTATAAAAGCAAAAAAGTTACAATGAAGAGTCAGAGTATTGATAACGATGTAAACAAAATTTCATATCCCACCTTCAGTATTTAAACACCGTGTTGAAGAATGACAATTGTGTCGCCAAGGCGAATCAACGGGCATGCTGAAAAATTTAAAAAATAAATGAAAAAAATTCTGAAGATATATAAAAATACTTTTTATAACTCTACCCGGGTAACAATTCTTATTACTCTAAGCGGTCCAAAATACAGTAAAATTTAAAAAGTTATTAGATGACTTATTTTTACAAAAATTAAATGCCCATATCAAAAAAATATCTAAAAAACTAATTTTTTAGTGCAATTCGTTTTCAATTTTGTTCCAAGTAAAACTGATGAAATCATAGTACAGTTTTAAAAAAATTCAATTTTTTTTATTTGCAGCAGATCTAGTACTCTACTGCCTTATTCTATTGGTTTTATCTAGTCTGGGACCAATACTTTACAATATCACAGAATCTATCGAGATAGGAACTTTGAGTAAAAGCCTAGGGAAAACATTATGAGCCTTTGCAAAAACTGGTCGGTATTGAAAAACTACCGATGCATTACCCACAAATAAATATGTACTATACAAGTTCATAAAAAGAGTTACTATACTTTTACATACATGTCCATGCCTAAATTGAAGTGTAAATGTAAGAATGAATATATTACTGGATATTTCTTAAAGTTGAAAAAGGAAAATTAGTGAAGTTGAAATAAGAAAGATGCAGTTCGTTTTAAAATGTGTTCATATACATATATTACCTGCATTCATCGACATCTTCAACCTCGTAAGAAATACTGTAGCAGTTCTGCATCATGAGAGAATTAAATTAGAAAGGAACAAAATACATGTGCATTAAATGGAAATGGGAGGTTACATATATATTATGTCAGAATAATGCTATATGTCATCAAAAACACTTTCAATAAAAAATTACCAGGACTTCGATGTCATCTGGAAGCCTACTCCATGCCTTAATCATAACAGAATTGAAGCCGACTTTCATATCCAACGGAGGCGTAGTCTGATGAAAAAAACGATTAATCATTCGAGTCAACTGCTAAAAAAGATACACCTCAGTAGTACTTGCCAATTTAACAAAGTTATTTTCTTCAGCACGGAGGACAGGATATATCTGTGACGCAAAATTCAACGAAATAAAAATATATTCAGGAAAAATTAAATTGAAAGCAAAAACTTAAGGAAAAGGATAATGATATACTGAATTATCAAACCAATTTGGATCTGAGCCTACCGTTGAGTAAAAAGAAGCTTCATCGTTCTGTTTGAACTTCAAATTCGAAGCGATATTCTTTACGCTTCCATCACAAGAGTGATGGATCGAACTAGTGCGAATCACTATATTCATTAAGAGAAGAAAGCAGAAGGGAAACATGTTTTCCGAATAACAATGTCAACTAATCGTAACTTTGCAAAATATTATGCTAGAAATTTGTATACAAATTGATAAGTGGTTAAGATAACTGTGAAAAATAAATATACTTGAAATGCGCAACTAAAGGCGCAAACAAAAATGCCTGAAAAAGCGAAAAAGAGTTTTGTATTAAATTAATTGCAAAAAAAATTGTTCCTGTTGAAATCAAAGAACCAACAATCAACGTTATGGATAATTATTGTTCAAAACGGTTTATCTAAGTCTTGCAGAAAAAAGCAACAATCTGTAGCTGTATTTAAAGCAGATAAGGAGAGCTCAAGGGAATATAATACTACTTTAGAGAAGATTGAATGTTTCAGTTTATTGCCTGAGAAATATCACACTTAGAATGACAGGCTTGAACGAAATAATCAGTCATATTAATAAAAACAGCAATGACATGACAAATAATATTCAAATAATAACTTATCCTAGTTTTATATGGCTGTTTATCATTCAACCCAAAATGATTATTTGTCATATATACACCTAAATTCTGTCATAATGTAGTTCTTCAGTATGCTAAAAGCATGAAATGCAGCCCCTGTAAGGCAATCAGCACTGCTGTGGCAGACAAAAAAATATAAATCACACATTCATCTATTCTGGTTGCTCAAAGATGTTAAATTTTGTCAGTAATTAACCCATATTATAAGTTGATTTCTTGCTCTATTTATAGCTACGGATTTTCCTGTTTAGAACATTATTTTATGCTAGTCATATAATAGTTCTAAAATTAGTAAATGTTGCATTGAAAGAGTGTAATTACTTTTCATAACACAGGCCAAGATATAATATATATTTGAACTGTTACTCTCTTACATTGTTTGCCAGTTTTGTTGTGCATCATGACAAACTTGCTTGATAAAAACTATATTTTAGTATATCAAAGCTTTTAGGTAATTTTGAGAGTTTTAAAGAAATAAGTGATGTGAACATTACTTTTAAAGAGACATGTTTTATGATTAAATAAACATTATTCCCTGGAAAATCTATGCTTCAATCTCTACTTTATTTAAAGGTAGGAACATTTGCCTTGATTTTACCATTTAATTTTCACCACGACCATTAGTGGCTGGTGTAACATGCATTTTGCTTGTGTTTTCAGCCATTATTTCCTATTTTGTACATACACATAAAATTTGGTCTATTCTCCATGATTTTTCACTATGGTGGTGACTAAAAGAATAATCATCGACTTACAGATTGAAAATATAGGTAATTCAGACATTATTGCCCTTGATATATCCTCTCTGTACTTATACTATTGAGATCATATTTGGCATGCTCACTGGCATCATTTTTTGCACAATGCATGAATCAAGACTGCTGTGTCATTTGAGAATATATGCCTACCTGGATGTCACTTTTAGGCTAAATCTTGCTTTCACTTATATTAGTAAAATAGCTAAACATTTTTTCACTTGGCCGATGGTTGTCAAGCAGCATAAATTAGATTCTATAATAAAATTAGGTAGTAATAATTTGGGATATGATAGTTCCTTTTATCTTGCTGATTTCACACAATTTGTTTAAACTGTCAAGAACTGGGTATGTATGGAAAGGTATTTTGTGTCTATCAGAAAATCAACCCTACATATTTGAATGCAGGTGGCTACAATATTTACAGCACTAATACTTCTGTTCATGACCATAGATTTTGTTGTATTGTTGCTTAAAACAGAAAGTTAATAAATTGAAAGGCTGTTTTCATATTTATTACTCTTTCCTTCAACTCAATCAAGCTTTACAGGTTACTGAACAAACTGCATCAAGATTTGTACTAGTAATGATCCTTTTCTGTACATGTATGTTTTTGGACTGTTTGCTTATTTTCAGACTCAAAACTACCACTAAATTCCTAATAGAGTTGACTTTTTATAATTAATCAAAGCTTTGCTACTGAAAATGTAAAATGCAACAGAAATGCAAGAAATCTGTGACAAAATGCATATGTTATTACATGCTAAATTGTGTTGATAGAAGTAAAATAACATTATTGACACAATAAAGTATCATATACTAAAACTTGTTCTCATAGTCTAAACTGAAACTTGTTTTCATAATGAAAATTCAAAGTTCAACATAGCATCAGGAGAAATGTACCGCAGCTACAGAATATAATTAACTCTCTTAGGGGTTATTCTTGGCACTTGCTTTGTTGTTCCATTTTCATTTCTCTCCTACTTTAAAACATAAGACTATTCTAACTTTGTCATGAAACTTTTCTGGCAGTTAAATTTAGTGAATATTTAAGAAAAAAGTATATCTATAACTTTTATTGAACAAAATTTACTTTTAACCTCACCACTTGTTTCCTGGCAAACTTTCAAACTAATTTTCTACTTTTTTAGATGCTACAAAAGTAATGCTACTTTTATAATGTCATTTTTCTAGTAGTCTAAGTTAAGCACTAATATTTATAATCTGTTACTATTATTCATGTCTTTCACTTTTTTTTAATCTATCTAGTTTGCTTGCTTATCATTTACTTTAGCTTATTTTGTCAAAATTCGAACATCAACACTTTATTTAAATTTCTTTGTACCAGCTTAAAAACAACCCAAGTACAAGCTATACTATTGTAATAGAAGAAAGTTGTATCTTACATGATTGTTAGAGCTTGTATGCAGACATAGCATTTCAGCACACAATACGTAACTATGATAAAAAAATTACAAAACAGGAAATGTAATTATCATAGACTATGCACTGCATGACAGGAACTTGAAAAGTTTAACCTGCATGATTGAAAGTAAATTATATGATTGCCTACAACACAGCAAAAGCAGCTATAATTCATTGTATAATTCAAATGCTTGCTTAGACACAGGCTAACTATTTTAATCGCATACAAACAATATTGGTCTTCTTCAAATACAGCAATCCTAGCAATTATGCAATATCCAGAAAAAACACTTTAGCCTTAACAGAATCATGTAAGTTCTATAGAGCCATCACTGCTAGTAAACATTTCTTGGATGCTTGGAATCATGTCAAAGTTATACAAGGTGCAATGAGTATATGATTTTTTCATTCAATGTTTTGATCTAACAAGCATAAAGGTTTATTTAGCATTAACTACAGTTATATTCAATTTGCTTTTTGATATAAGTAATACCAGTGTTTAGTAAAAAATTTAGACCATTCACATAAAATAACCTCTCTTTAAAATAAATTTCTTAATGTTCATGAGCTCCAATGTCAAGACTTGAAAGGGAAAAAGTTAAGAAAAAGAGATAGAATAGAACAAGGAAAACTCACAAGAAAAGAGCGATAAATCAGCAGCAAGAAAAGGAGCAAGGGAAAGAAAAGGAAAACAAGTCTATTAACTCTTGTACTATGTATGCATTTGAGTGTGATTGTGTTGTGTATTTACTAATGAATGAAAACATAAATATGAAGTATACAAAAGAAAAATTTACTACTAGTTAAAAGTTGATGACTAGATACATTTCCCATTGCCTGATTTATAGAGTCATCAACATTAGAATAGAATAAATTTTCCATTGACTTATTTTTCGGAGAGTCATGTAAAAATATGGAACAGAACATATAATATAGAACATTCTAAAACATGCAGATCTAAGGCATGGTTGCAGTCCTAACACAAAAAAACCCATCAAGTTTACTTATCTTCTTGGCCTAAATACGTTTTATATTACAAGGATAGTAAAAATCTAGGATGTCTCAAAGAGGTATTGAGTGTATGAAATAATACTTTTCATAAAGCATTCACTGACACAACTGAACTTCAAAGAGTGGAGCAGATGTTGAAACTTATAAAGATGTAACTCAGTTTTAATCTATATTTGGCCAAATCATCTGTCCACTTTTCATACTTTCAGTCACTTTTTGTTCATTAAAAAGACCACATTTTGTTTACTCCACCTAGAAACTACTATTTAACTATAGCACCTTTCTATTAACTGTCATAATTTTTTCAAGTAAAAGTAAGTATGATCATTACTATAAAGCATATTTACTAAATAACCATAAAAAGTTTGATTTGCTGTGTACTCATAATTTTACTGATCATTCATCATACATAAGTTCCTATAATAAATAATTATATTGGAGAATAACTCAACTGCAATGTTCCATGGGAGTAAGTTTTAAATATAATTTAATGTATACTTTTACAAAAACTGCCTCAGTCACTATATCCAAACTTATTATTTTTCAGCACACTTAACTGATACAAACATTCAAAACTAGGGCCTCACAACTAAAATGGTGGTTGTAACATTTTCACTGTATCAATACTAAACACTTTAAGAGGTTAAAGTATGAATATTCAATTATCAACAAATCTATTATTCCCAATCAATTGAGCATTGAAATTTAAAAATGCCTAATTTTAGAGATTTAATACAGTATTAAAATGACACCAAACTGTCATTCATTTTAAAAATGACATGGTTACAAGTGAGGTACTATTCATAAATAATTAAGAAAAAGAATAAACTGTTTTTGCACCTTTATTTCATGTCAAAATTGCCTTTAAGTCCTGTTCACTAATAAATCTGATGGAAAACTACAAAAAGGGTTTTCTTCTTGTAATTTTCTAACAGATTGTTTATTCTAAATAAAAAAGCTTTGATAAGATACTCACCTTTATTTAAAGTTTTTGCTAATATTTCCTTCATGCTATTTTTGCTCTTTTCAGTTTATGAAATACACCATAAATATTTTAGGCAGTTTAAGCATTTACACTTAAGTGCATTTTTGAACTATATCTAAATAGTACATTCTGTGGTACAATATTTTTTTAAACTCAGCTGGTCTATTCTCTTGACTGTATTTGCAAGCAAACAAAAATGAAGTTTATTTGATCGAACTTCTTATTGCTTTATTCCAAGTTGCAAATGCATTTAAAGCCAATTTTACAAAATGAAACATGTAAACTAATGTAGTTTGTTTTTCTTATATATATATATACATGCAAAGATGCCTACTAATTACTTTTTATCCCTTTTCAAGTTTTTGATTTGGAATATATTTTTATACTCAAATCATCAATAAATATTTCAAGTTCATATTGCACTTTATTTCTAAAAGTACTTACAAATTGCGTCCTTCCATATACATTGTTTTGCAATGCTATTTGTCAATTTATAAACATATCAGAATGTGACAATGCTGCATTTACAATGACACCATCATCACCAGATATTAGTGGAGATTAATGGAAAGCTGAAGATACACATTTGTTATAAGGTACATTAGCTTCCATATTTTTGCCACTTTTCAATTGCTTCTGCGCTTTCTCCATCTCAAGCAAAGATTTTTAGTTTACCATCATTGAAAGACATTTTTTCCAGTATGCAGTATCTCTATTTGGTGACACACATTGTGTTGCAGGTTGCATTGAAAGCCACTCTAAAATGAAAGGTATTGATATAGTCTGATGCTTGCATGAAGATAAATTTTAGGCTATGAAATTTTGAGTGTGAAAACTGAACAAAGTTGGAATTTATCAGAAGATAGAAATCAATAACCTAATACAATATCATCATAACCAGCAAAAAAACTTTGAAAAGGCTCATGCATTTAAGAGTATCCACAAAACATTTTGTATGTAAACTAAGAGCCCTTGATTAAAGAATACATTTCTAAGCAATATTTGTTCCTTGTATGTTTTTTTTCTAATGTATTCAAAATCAGAAGATAGTATAAAATAAGTAACAGTTTCAATGAAATACAGACTCTATTAAAAATATTTTTTAAACATTTTATCAGATGTAACATAGTTGAGACCTGATAGTTTAGAGTTGCATATTCCAATTGAACCTGTATTTTCATCAACAATTGTAGCTTGTACAAATACCTATAGTTTATATTCCTTTCAACTTTATATCAATATTTTATAGTGACGTTATTTGGTACATAGATATTGGTTGATTTCAGTTTAATTTAACAGAAATAACAAGTAAATTTTTGTTGCAAAATTTGTTTCTGTTGATGAGTAGTAGCACTAACAACAAACTTCTAGTTTTGCTCAAATTTTGTTGCTTTCTGACTCAGTTTCATGTTCTCATCTCTCTTCATTGCTATTCTTGTTCTTGTCACTTCTCATTGCTATTCTTGTTCTCATCTCTCTTCATTGCTATTCTTGTTCTTGTCTCTTCTAATTGCTATTCTTGTTCTTGTCTCTTCTCATTGCTATTCTTGTTCTCGTCTTTCTGCATTATTATTATTCTCATCTCTCTTATAATTTTTCTTTCTAACTTCTCATTTTTCTCACTATGCATTTAATAGTACAGCTATTTTAAATTGACAGGTACATAACAAATATTCAGGTTTATTCTGCAATGAGTTTGAGCAACACTTGAGTTCGGACAAACTTTTGTATATACCTTTGCAGAAAAATTATATCCTGTTCATAAACTGAAAGAAACTCCATAATTTGAAATTTCATGGTTCATACCTCGTTACACCAAATTCAAAATATGCATTATTATTTCAACTTGAGCGGCGCACAAAATACAAATAATGTTTGGTTGAGATATGTCAATAAGCCATGATTAAAGAAAAGGCTTAGTCTGCCAAGAAAAGTGCAATAAGTAATGTTTATCAGTAACATATTCTTACAATAAACTATACTTGAATCTTGCATACATGCTATTGCTACAAGAAATTATCTTTTGCTCACTTGCGTTTAGTTTCAGCTATTTTATTTTAGGTTTTTTCTAGAAATTTTTATAATGAACAATTTGGTTTTAATTTTTTAATTCTCAGTTGTATATTTTAAGAATATATCCTTAGCAAAGATGATTTTAAATATGAATATCATCACATTGAAGTATTAAATCAGATAAAATTCCTTCTACTCAATAGTGGTATCAGACCATTTTATATAATGAATGAGATAGCATATGACAAAATACCTTGTAATGATTTCATGTGTCCCTTTCGTCTTTATGTTCGTAATGGCGACATTTACGTCAAAATTTGAAATATTTTTGAGATGAGATGAAACATTTCAACTGTTGGGCGACAATTTTTGTTCAACAAAATTGTTAAGTAAATAAAAATTTGAACGTTTTTATACGCTGGCTGATTCGGTGAACACGTTTACTCGTCATCTTGACAGCTGAAGGGGTTTTCAGACTGTGCGATAAAAACAAAAATAAGCAATTATAATGTACAGCATAAAACAATTTGATGCGAGGCTCGAACAGAGCAAAACTTCATCATCCCACTACTCGCTGAGAGCTTTTCTCAAAACGATCCACGTTTTTCTGAAGCTAAAATCCAACTTCCACTATTTAACTGAAAAATCTTTCTGATAAAAACAGTCTTCACCTTGTTAATCATGTCCGGGATTGTACTTCCGTCTGCTGCGCTGATTAAGTTAAATGCTTTTGAAGAGGATGTTCTACCATCATATATTAAAACCCAGCTCCTTTCTGCTATCGCTACGCTTCGTAGAGGTGCAGACATCCGAAGAGCGAAAGAGCTAACGAACACGTGAGCATACATTGTAGAATATTCACACATTTTATTTTGTTCAAATCGGCGATAAAGCTAAATTTTATTCGTATATAATACTATATCGTTGATGAAATTACTATAAATCCAGCTTCGAAAGAGCGGGACGTCTGGTGGCCTTCCTTACTCTTATCCCTTCGCTCAATTCTGATACGGATAGTTCTATTTTTATACCTTTAAAAGCTCTCCTTGATCAAAGCATTTTCGAAGCTTTGGAGAAAACGGAATCAAAAAAATCAAAAAGTATCCGAAGCGGACGTCCACCATTAATCCCTGAAATAAGTTCTCGATATCGCAAATCAAAATTTTTGTTGGATATTGAAAATTCTAGCAGCACATGTAAGCCGCATTATCTCGTCGATGGTATCCGTCAATGCTACGAACAAGTGAGTATATTCGCAGAAAGTGTCAAATTGTTGAGCTTTCAATGCTATATTTGCAATCGCTAGAAAGCTTATGAATGATTATCCGTGTTCTATTTTTAAGGTTTTTCGTAATCAAATGAAATCTGCAGCGGTGTCGCTGTCGTGTATGGATGGTTCAATTCGACAGGCTCTTGCATCACTTGCCTCTCTTGACTCTGCTGTAGAGCACATAAATTACTCGACAGGAGGTGAAAGTCAGAAGTTATTTCATGTTTTCCTTCTGGGAAATTTTCAATTAAGCAACCAAAAATTTTCGCTTATTTTTATCAATATGTGTTTCAGTGAGATAATCTTAACTTGGTGCGCTAAGTTAGTATCAACTTGAATTAATTATTTACTTGACATTTAAATTTTTATTATGTGGCTTAAGACGTGTTCATCCATGATGAAAGTTCAAGTGCTCTTAAATTTGTGGAAAAGCTCATGCAGCGGGAACAAGAATCTTTATTTCCAAATGAATGTACGTTGATCCAAATAATCTAGGTATAAATATTTATCAACTTTTGATTTCTGTTCTTTTTTCTCTTCACTAATATAGTGAAAGAATTGATTGATGTGGCTGTTCAAGCAGCAGGCGCAATGGGCTCCCAACAGTCACTGGATGTATTGAAACAGGTGAAATATACATATATATCATGCTAGAACCTGGTACTACCCAGATTTCAACTGCCGTCGAACATCTACAAAATACTTATTATACATTTAGTAACCTTTTAAGGAATTGAATTGAAATATTATTCTCTTAAGGCTGATTGTAGTGCATGACTCAGTATTTGTTTGAAGCTACTTGTTTTCCATGGAAAAATTCTTATGAATTGATGCTTTTTAAATATGATGTGATTGCCTCAATAAGTATTGTTACAGGCAGCCTCTACTTTGCGAGAAGTCGTTAGAGCAGAGGCTCTTATAAGCGCTGCTGAGCTAATTGCGCTAGGCCTAAAAATTGACCCTAGTGTGCAACCAGGACTTCACAGCTCTCCATCACAGCTTATTTGTTCACTTCAAGACGATATACTTACTGACAGGTAGAGCCATAATCATTTTAATTATCTTTCTCTGCGGAGTCCATTGGAAGAAATGTGATTTATGTGGTAATATCAAATTCAAATTTCCGACGAGAAATATGATTTGGTTCAAAGCGTGTTGGTTTTTATTTGAATAAAGGACCTCTAGCATAAAAGTATGCAAAATTGTGATTTGACTTTCTTTAGTACTTTATAGGTTTGCTCAAAACTTAGTGAAATTTTATGCTTTTTATCCGCACAAGCAGTTATTTTATATATATTGTATCTTATTTGAATGCAGTGATTCTTCTCCACTGATTCCGAATAGCAATGATGTGATGGACAAGCTGCAAGAGGTATTGTATAGCACGTTAGGCTCTGTGTTTGCACGAATGATGATGGAAGAGAGGCATGCACTCCACAATGGAACGCATATGAACTCTTTGTCACCCACGACTGAAGGTTAATATTATGCCAATCTATTCATGCACAGTTAGTAGAACAATATGCAGAGGCATACTTCAAATATAAGGCCCTAAGCAACTTGCTGAGAATTCACAAAATATGTAGTTAATATACTGGGCCAATAGAAATAGAGGACGGAGTGTAGATTCAATAAAGCAATATACTACTTGGGGGCTTTTTAAACTTCCAAAAAATTTTCTGAAATCTCTCGTTGGTGAAAAAAATGTATTACGAGTTAAAGAGTCATCAAATCATATATATGCCCTTGAAAATCTTCTTTCGCTTCTGACATATGATTACTTCATTTTTTAGTGGTCAGCACTTTACATTCAGTTTTTCATTATTGTTTTACTTGATGGAGAAAATGTAGATATCAGGATATGCAATTATGCATATTCAGTTTTTCCTATTATTGCATACTAGTTGAATTTCAATATATGGAAATATTATGTGAAAAGATCCACATCAGATCAATTTTTTATGAAATTTTAAATTTGCTCTATAATCGGGTGAAGTAGCGGCTTGGAATACTATTTTTTTTCTAGGCTTATCTAAGTTTAAATTGTACCTGTTTGATAAATTGGAATGTTCATTGTAAACTGATTAAAGGCACTGTAAGCTAGTTTAAGGCAGTTTTTGCAAACATAATGGAAGAAAACTTTTTTCTTTTTTACAAAATTGTTCATGTACCATGTATACTATACTAGGTATTGGTCAGTTGGTGGAACGATTGATAATGCAGGGGGGGTGCGCAGAAGCTGATTCTGCACTTCTCTTTTACGATTTGGATGCGCGTCGAGGTCAATTTGCTGCAAGCAAATATCGTGATGTGTTAAGGGCTAAGAAGGAAGGATTGGCTTCAAGGCTTGAAGTGATGTCACAGGTGTCTGAAACTGATTAATTTTGACAAAAAATTTAATATATGATTGATTTTTATCATTTGCAGTGATAATCCAACCTTGAAAAGCTTCCTGACTACTGTAGCATTATTTAGTCTATGGAGCTGGTTACTATTAATTTTCATCTTCGAATAGTATTCGCATAAATATTTATAATAAAAATTATGATATATTATTTCTAGTTGCACATGAAGCCTTCATATAATTGGGGTTGATGTTATTCAATAAATAATTCCTCAATTAAAAGAGTTAAAAATACTAAGTGGGAATAGTGCAAGTTTATTTTTTAATGTATCTGTTCTAGGCCGAAATTTACTTGAAAATCCCTCGAATCTGCTTGAAATAAGTAATTTTTTTTAATTTCATCTGCTGGATAGCTTTGTTCTCGTAATAAAATTATTTACACATTGCATTCAAGCGCCCATAATCATATTGAAGAAGATAAATTTCAAATCAATTGGCTACAGTGATTTCCAATCATCATGAAGCATAGAT
The DNA here is from genome assembly GCA_032358265.1 of Vaucheria bursata. Taxonomy (NCBI): domain Eukaryota; class Xanthophyceae; order Vaucheriales; family Vaucheriaceae; genus Vaucheria; species Vaucheria bursata. The sequence continues at coordinate 2,357 of JAULBW010000666.1, read as the reverse complement.
CCTCAAATCCAGTGGTGAATAAGTTTGCCATCAGTAAGAAGTAAATTTTGTGTAACTAAGCCACCTAAACAAAACATGAAGCCTGCCAATCAAAATTGAAAAATTAATTTTTCAATTTTTTTTGTTGAAATAAAAATTTTCGTATTTTTTCTGTTGAAATAACGATTTTCGAAATCTTTCATAATTTGGTGCATAAGAATTATTACTTGCACAATAAATTTTTTAATTCAATATATAATATCTGTCCGATGCAAATAGATCGAAAGTTTTGCTATTTCGAAATTAATTTTATAGGTACAAGGTCTTCGACAAGCGATTCTGAGTGCTCATCCACCTTGCTCCGAACTTCCAGAGAGATCGCCAAACAATGCGGAAATTTTAAAGGCAAAAGGAGATGGGGTTCCTCCTCGAGTCACTCGACTCAGCGTGAGTATAAGCGACACGCCAACAAGCCCATGCTCAGAATACGACGGGTCTTGCGAAGATTCGCCTCATCGAATCCATTGATTTGAAAGATTAAATGTGTGCTTCCAGTAGTTTAATTACCATGTTAATAATTATTATACGCTATAATAATTCTGCAAATGTTTCTCGGGTACTTCCGGTTGAGTATACCTGTATTACCATCACTCTTGAGTTTTGGTGAAAGGCGTGAGGATGCATGATTTTTGAGATGGCATGCGATTGATTGCCCTTAATGGTGGTTGTAGTGAACTACTGGCTTTACTGCTTCCATGCGTCGATTCCGGACTATATTTTATATTTTGTTTGAAAATTTATCTTGATTTTGCAAAATTTATTCGTGCATAATACTGCTATAAATTTGTACTTAATCTTGATATACGAATGGAAAATTATCTGTGTGCTGCCATTAAAAATATATGTAGAATCTATTTATTTCTTCACTGTGCCGGTGATATACCTGGAAGTAAATTACAATTTGTAAACACACCGGAGAAATGCAAATGTTACCAATTACTTTAACGTGATAGAATGAACAACAAATTTTTCAAAGGTTTTTAAAATTCTAATTGATATTGTAGTTCAAGCAAAATATGAATGATGGAAAATTGGAATATATCAAACCTCCTCCTATTAGAGTGTTGCGTTCAAGAACAGGAAATGACGAATTTGTCATGCGTGAATTCATGAGAAATTGGTTTTACGTTACACAGTATGCTTTCATTTTTTTCCGTGGTACACTTTAGGGCAGTATTAATTTAGGACAAAAACATATAACTAGTGTGACCAAAACAGATATTCGGAATATGAAAGTTGTAGAGCATTGTAGGCAAAATTGCCACTGTAACCATATAATTGAAGAAAACCTTATAGAGATGTACAAAAAAATGTAGGCCAACATCGAGATTAAGAATAAATTTCAATTAATGACAAGATGGGTAATAATCATATTTACTTGCACTTGATCTTGTTCATGATTTAATCTTCTGTATTTTTTCGAAATATTTGAGCATTAATAAAGTTCAATAAAATCTTTCATTCTACTCCATTGGCCACTTTTCAACACATGATATTGATATATTAATAGATTACTTCACATTTCCCTATATGCATTTTCTTGTCCTGTCTGAATGCGTAGCAGTATATTGATGGATTCTGACATATTGGTACTGCTTGAACTATGTAAAATGGAATCGACTAAAACACTGTATTTCATCAATATCACTGGAAAAAATAACTTAATATTTGCTACTTTATGTTAGGAATGTCAAGAAAAAGAAAAAAAAACTAGGGTGGAAAAACTCAAGAATAGGACAAGAACAAAATTCCGTGACATGTGAAATTGTAGCAGAAACTCGGAAAAATTGGCAAGCATGTGTTGCGAAATGTTTCTGCCACTGAAGTGGAAACAATATAACAAAATAAACTACATGAATTGCATCAAACTATGTAGTACATATCTACTACTACTACTACTATACAATGCATAGTACTGATTATAGATTTTTACCACAAAATATACAACTAGGCATTTGTCCTAATCCTAAAATGTTCAGAACCATTGCATCGATTGAACCTGCACAACTATATCTGCTGAGGTTCTAGCACTAAGGTCCAGAGCTATACTTTAGTTTCCATCAAACCCATTTGATCTCAAATTTTAGAAGTGACTTCAATATAATTAGCAAGGATCCCATGATTAAAACAGCGCTATTATATAAAAAAAAATTTGACTTAAATCCTGTGCACCAACTGCCGTCTGTGTTCCATACTCCTGGGCTGATGTTAGAAATTAACTCAAAGTGTCAGGATATTTGTCGGTCCTGCTATCTCTTTAAATTTCTACGGCATAACTGCTCGGTTATGTTCACCCATATTTGCCTTCACTCACCTAA
>JAULBW010000655.1:0-30204 GCA_032358265.1 Vaucheria bursata | reverse complement strand
CAAATATGGGTGAACATAACCGAGCAGTTATGCCGTAGAAATTAAAGAGATAGCAGGACCGGCAAATATCCTGACAACTACTGCAGAGATCTAGTACATTTACTACTAATGAACTCATGTAATGTAATTTTTCCACATGCAATGTTTAAAAGTAAATTTTAACATTTTTCATGGACTCTTGAAGCTTATTCTCCAAAAGTGTGAGGCAATAGAATTATTAAATCATAGCTTTTTTACCTTTCATTGCATGTCAAATTAAGCATCGTACATAACGTTATTTTAGGGGGTAGTCTTTAATTTTTCTGAATAATTCAAGTTTAACTACAATTTGCAACTTGACAGCTTAGTTTTGAAACTGTTAGAGATATATTGCTAACTTGAAAGAGGAGCATACTGATAATCTTCGAAAATCAAAAATTTATCCAATCCAAAGTATGAAAATATGAGATTTTTTACTTTTCAAATCTTAAAGAGCGATCTAGGAGTGAAAAGCACATTTTTTTTGAAATTTTTCAGAAACGAATGAATTCCAGTGATACATTTGATCATAAAAAAACGAATCTAAAAAAAAGTAATGCACTATAATTGGGTGACAAGTTGCACTTTTCAATGAGATACTAATCGATACCACCTGTTTTAATTTGATTGAAGCTCGACTAGTCCACACGATATTATTATTATTATTAAAAATATCATATTTATTCCTTGGCATAATAGCAGAGCCACCAGCGGCATAATTAGAAAAGGCTCATGAAACTTAATTGGGAAAAAATGTAATACAAATTCGAATGCGGTAACACTAAACCTCTGCAACTTGAAAAATTCGAGTTAGTAGCTCAGAATGCAGTTAGTTTGCGATAGAAGTTTAACGCAAGAGGGCAAAATATATGTACACAGATATAGTCTACATTGTAATCTAGACAACACTGAATTATCCATCGTATTGAATTGCGATCATACTATTAAATCCAAAAAAAGATAAAAAAATACGTCCATGTAACTATATCAACTCTATGTAAGAACACTTTATATTAATTCTCCTATTGTGCATATATCGTCCACTTATACATGAAAACACAAGCATTCATATACAAATGTCCGTACTCCGGCAATGCCAATACAAAGCATTTTTGCTTTTTCGAAAACGAAAACTCCATAAGTAAAATTGACAACTTTTGCCTCGTTTTCTCACCAAAAAGAGTACGCTCTATATTATTGAAGAGCACAGCAACTTTTTGTAATTATTCCATTATTTTTGCCTTTTTGCCCATTGAAGCTCTTCGTTCTCTTCGAGGATTTCATTCCGACATTTGACTCCTCTTGATTTTCCTCTGTCACCGACAAAACTTTTGAATGTTCAGATGTATTCTTCAAATTATTTCTACCATAGTGTGCACCATTTCCATCTAGTTTGCATAGATTATGCAGACTATCAGTTATATTTTGGCGAATATTCGAACCCCCCCATTGACCTATGACATCAAAGCAAGTTTGACCTTTCACGTTTGTTGCGTAGGGATCTGCACCCCACTCCATTAATAGACGAACTTTCTCAAGTATACAACGATCGCAAGCCAAGTGTAATCCTGTATTGCCAACTGAAGTAATCGCATCAATATTTGCACCATACTGCAGTAGCAAGTTTAGAGTGTTGCATCCGCCAGCACTAAAATAGACAAAAATTTAAATTAAGGGAAATTGGGAAAATTTTAAACTAAAACTGATGTTTTATCAAATAATATACTACATATGAGACGAGTAAAGATTTACAAGAGTAAAATTCATATTTTCCTATCACCCAAATTTAACATGATTTTTGAAAATATATCTTCGATGGAAATTGACAATCATGGAACAGCCCATTGACAGATCACAGTTCAGATACAAGGAATAATTCATTAACAGATACACAACAAGAATACATGATTCGTTGAGAAAAATAAATATAATGAAGATTAGACACAACTTAGCAACAATAAGGAAAGAACAGCTCAATTGAGAAAAAATATATTTTATGTGAACATTGATCTACGTACATCAACATGAAAAGCATTCGGAACAATAGAACAATTTTTAACAAAATATATAATATCCAGTATGCAAAGTAGTCGCCAAAATAATACAGTCAACTTCAAAGATAAGATATTTGCTGTCAACAAATTTCAGCTTCTAATTAATAAATAAAAAGTCATATTTGTTTCAAGTTTAGCTTTAGATTTTTGGGTGTAATAAATAAATTCGGTGGTCTTCACAAATTCGCTATATCTGAAGTTTACTATATGCAGCATTGTGAATATCGTTAGAGAACTATCGAAAATACGCATACCTACAAGCATAGTGAAGAGGAGTCCTAGCAAATCGGCCATCTCTAGCTTCTAAGTTTGCCCCGTACTTCAGCAATAACTCACAAGTGTATTTGTGACCCCATCGAGCTGCCCTGTGCAGTGGAGTTCTAAGTGTGCTATAGCAACACAAAAATATTTCAAATAAATAGACATCCTTATGTGCATCATAAATAGTTGATGATGCAGCAGTAAATGTGCTAAAACAGTTAGAAAAGAAGAAAAAGGTATACAATGATAGTTCAGCTTAGGCATTATTCTAGAAACTTATTCTGTAGCTAGCATATTCAAATAGTGGCTAGTAAAATGTCCCGTATACTCTACAAGTATGCATCGATGTATACCAAATATTACAGACTAGGTATGGAGCTACTAGCATAGTGTCATCTTAAAAAATTTCTCCCAAACCACAAAAATGTTATCGGGTAATAGAACAAGAAAGCACTGTAATAGCTTTCATTTTTGTATGGAGCACTTTCACTGTAAGTAAAGTCAACATAGAAAACTTAATATTTCAAGCACCTATTTTTAACATAAGCTCATAATGTCCCCCTCCAAAACATTGCAACTAACTAATTAGGTTCTACAGTAAAACCTCTTAAGTTCGCGACTTCTTTAAGTGCTCACATTTCCAACTTATAAAGGTACCTAAATATCCAAAGGCAAATTCAATGAAAAAAAACACGTTGCCTTGTTACCTGTCCAGCCTACTAAGGTGTCCGGAGATAAGAGGTGTATGACTTTGTAATAGGTTCCATTGTATTAAAATTACAGTACTTGTTTCAGAATGAAAACACATGCAGGCTCTTACAAAACTCAAGATTTTGAAAATACGAACAAATAGGCCAAATTATTTAAAGGTAAATAACTGTATGTACATTAGTTGAAACAAATGTTGGTTTATTACTACCTGTCTTGACAATCGACATTAGCCCCTCTTCTAAGGAGTTCGGCCACTATTTGGGTATGTCCATCAGTTGCTGCCCGATGTAGTGGGGTACATAGCCTGCTATCTTCTACCTCAATACATGCGCCCGCGTTCAATAACAGAATGACAGCCTCGAGCTATACAAATGTTAAATAATACATGTCTCCTACGTATGTGCAAAATTTCCTATAAATGCTCTTAACTTTAGCCACAATTGAAAGGTAACTGGGGCAAAAAGTAAACAAATTACAAGTCACAATTTTGTAACATGTGAATTTAGCTCCCTAAAATAGATATATAATATATCTTAAGGCGTATTAAGAAGAAGTTACAGCTGATCTTTTAATTTCTAAATGCAAAACTGTTATTATCATATGTGAACTCACAAAATAGAAGTCTAACAAGAACCCCATATACTATACTTTATTTATTTACATACAATGAATGAAAGTTAAAATTAATGCAAAGAATCATATTGATGCATTCATGAACTTTAGTACATAGCAATATACAAGGGGAAGGCGGTATAGTATTACTCCATTTGATTGGTTTATTTTGAATATAGCACTATATTATCCCAACATCGTGTATTTCTTTTTCATTTTGATTTGTTTGTGAATAGTACAAGCTGGGAATTTATATGGCCATAGTAAAATCAGTTGATTGATGCACCCAAAACAGGCCTTTTAATGGTGTTTCAGCATCATTTTACCATCTCAAAATCATCAGTATTGAAATAATTATTTAAAATCCTTTTGCATGCGTTCAGGGTCCTAAGACCACCGAAAAATTATAGAACTGAAAAAAGCTTGATAACTGCTTTCACCAACATTCATTTAATTTTGATATGTACATACTGATTTATAACATTAATACATATAAAATATACCAGCTGTTAATCGCGTAACAATCAATTACTATTTTACAAACAATAATAGTTATATTCCTATTTGAGTCGCATACCTGTCCTGATTGACATGCTGCATGTAAAGGAGTGATATCCAAAGAACAATGTCTTACATCAACATTCCCACCATCATGGATATAACGTTGAAGTGCATCTAAATCTCCGATCCTGGCAGATTCGTGGATACTACTCTTGTCATCATCGAAAAATCCATTTAATGGTACAATCTACACAAAATTTGTGGTTTTGTCGTTTATCATAGGACTGCACATTAGTTCATATTGATACAGACTAGCATATTAAGATAAAAACAATTTTGAATTTTTAGAAAATTGTTCTGGAACGCTTTCAAGTTGAAGTAGATCACATCAAATACATGGCATCTTTGAGAAAAAACTAACAAATGTACATACAGTAAACTTTACATAAAATGAATCTGTCAGGACCACCAAATTCATTCTTTAAACCTGAAGTCCGTAATATCCGAAAAGATGAACTTGGCACAAAATGACCTTTAGATTATTCGACATAAGCAAGGTATTCATTGAAACTAAGTTATAAATATAAGTTTGTTATATATATATATATTGATTATTCTTTACTAAGTACTTAGGAAGTTCATCAGTCCCGTCTAGAGATAAAGATATATCCATAACTAGACCAATACTAAGCTAATACGTAGCACTACAAAATTCATTTACAAACACTGATTCATAAATATTGATTTTAGATTCATCCAAAAGAATTGTAGCAATAGCTTCGTGATAGGATTAGATAAGTCGAACCTGTTAAATAATTGAAACATAATACTTATCGAAGAAGATACCAATGTAATCATATATGAATTTTTGCACAATCCAAATAAGTACACGAACTCCAATCTAACAATAAATTTCAAAATAGACACGCAAAAACTTATGAATCAAAATGTGGGCAATTGCAGGTATAGAGACGGGTAAATTTATTTGATATGTCCATCTGAAATGGTAATTACTTACTGAAAATTAGACGTTTGATTTGCATAAAAAACACATACATATGCACACGTTTTTTTTTTCTATTAACACTAAATATTCAATAAAAATAGATGCATAATGATATTATACCTCTAGTGGGGTATGCAAATACTCGTTGTGATGCAAAAGCTCATCGTAAATCTGATTGTAGCAAGTAGCAGACAGTTCTCTTGATCTGAAAAAAGAAATAGGTTAGGTCTATAAAAATTACTAGAATGGAAGGGAAATACACTAGATTAATAAAATTTCTGTTAATTTCTGTTAAAAAGAGCAATTTCCTCATTTGTTTGGAGTTAATAAAATCTTGCTATTTTGTTAAAAGAAGTGTAGTATAATAAAAAATTATAATGCAACATGATTCAGATAAGACAAATCTACTGGGACCACTAAATTTATTTGTTGCATCCGAAAATCTGAAGTTCAACTTTGCACTACAAAACTTTTTAGTTTAAGCGCTTTATGCAAAATTTAGCAAAAAGTAAACTTGTTTTATCTAAAGTTCATTGTTTTACAAGATATTCACTTAGTAGTCTTGCAAGTTAAATCGCTAATTAGAATAGAAATTTTCCCGCGAATGTAATCGATACTCCGCTCAAGTCTCACTAAAGCCCGATGCATTGCTCAGTGTATATCGCTACATATTGTATTAACAAAGATTAAACAGTAGACTAGAAAGAAGAAACACCATTGAGATAGGACATAATAAAAAATGGTATTATGAATTTAATGAAATAATGTCTAATTTTGACTGGTACGTTAAATGAATCATTGAACTGAAAAAGATATGAAAGACTTAAAACACAATTCTAATTTATCAAACTTGTCTAATTCCAGAAAATGTGGATCATAACCAATTGCATTCACATTGAGTTTATAATGATGATAGCTGAAGAAAAGTTCTGTGAAAATCAACTGTCAATGTTGACATCATAACTTTTTAAAGATACATATATACAGAGTTTTTGACTGACTTTATTTATGTATCATAGGCATCTTTTTTGCATTGATATCTCCATCTTTCAAATTTCAGGTAGAAATTGACGAATCATTTGACTTCAACGGTTAGCAATAGTTAGTACAGATAACATGTACATGCATAGAATGAGCTTTTAGCATACTTCAGTAATTGTGTGGAATTGAACTATAGTATTATTCAATTACAGTCTAATAATATCTTTTTTTTAATTTATTGTTTCATTTTCCATAAACTAATTTACCTGAGCCTGAATCTAAAGATGGGTTCAAACTCAAAGAATCACTTAAAGCATCTTATTGAAAATTATATTAAGTTTCCAAAAATATCAATATAAATTAAAAATACATCTAGCGACTAAACTCTCAAAAGAGCAAGGTATTAGGGGCTTTACAAAAAATACCAGAAGAAACTTTGTCCAATTGATATTAAATTAGAGTGAAAAGGCAAAAATTATGTTTAGTAATTATATATATACATATAATTATGAGAAATAAAGAAATAATTATTGGTAGAAAATAATGTTAGGTTCTTTTTGAATAAATATGCTGAAGTAGGGCACAAAATAATCCGATGAATTTCGGAAAAAAGCCAATTTTCGCGCTCACATCTTACCCATTTCGTTTTCCATGAACGATCTCTAAAGAACTATCCGTACATTTTCGGCTATCGCAAGAAATTTTAGCTTCGTAATTGCCATTGAGAAGGTGATCATTGTCAAAAGAAGAGTAACTTGCAGTTTTAATCATCATAACAAGGAATCTATCCTGGATCTTGATTATTGCCGTGAAACATCTCACTAAATATTGGATGATTGACGAGGTCCCTTAGATTGAAAAAGTTGACAACAAAGTGATGTCGGAACGATAGGGCCTTTGAAAGCGATGTGGTACTAATAACGGCGTGAGAAAAGCTGGAAAAATTGAAAGCCAGAAAATCATTTTTTCATTGGACGAAGCAACGGGCAGTTGTATTACTTCAACATGAAGAAAGCCCGCATAGACAGTTCGGTTCGAAATAACTAAATGACACCTTGAGACAGTTCGGTTCGATACAAAATTTAGTAGTCTCAAAAGTAAAAACTTAAAAGTCATGGATTCTGAACCAGAACTGTACATATGCCCAAATAATAGAGTCTGCATAGGAAATTGAGAGGATATCACAAGGAAATTTCATTTTTTACATTAATCAATTATAGGTATACTATATATTTTCCCATGAAGTATTTGGCATTTGTGTTTCCAAATTTTTTGAGAACGTACATAGTCAAATCAGAGTATTATTCAATCATTGATACTTTTATTTATTTAAAAAATATCCAGTGAGTCAATATTTATATAAAGCTGCATCGTTTTTCGAATATCTATTTATCTTTTGAAGTCTTACCAACTCTTACATATTGTAAAAATATTGAAATAAAAAAATGCATCAACCAATTCAAGCTTCAAGTGGAGCAATCATATTTAATGTTAATATTTTTATCAAGAAGTTGCCAATAGAAATTGGTATACAGTTTTAGATGAATGGAAAGAGATGAACTCATTACATCCAATATTAAAATAGTAAATTGTGCTTTTATTCCCAAAAAGTAAAGTATTTTTTTACTTCATTTATCCAGTTAAGTTTCTTTATTTGCTCCTTCAGCAGATTGTGTAAATGTAACCATGGTCAGTATCCAAATGTCTTCTGGAATTCTAATCAATTTTTATTGCATTAATCAAATACCCCATAACCTGAGTTAAGTACCAGCTTCTGCCCTTTTTTCCGCTGGCAACATTTTGGTGCATTAAAAAACAATATTTTGTTTGAGCTTGAAAGCTTTATGCGGGTGGAAAAATTGTCTTATGCAATAGTTTTCCTTAACATCTAATTCTTGTTGTGGGCGTGAATTTTTTTAGGCTGAGTCAAAAGAATAGGATGAAAAATGATAAGAGTCTGAAACCTTCAAAATATTTTGCCAGTGGAAAAATAAAATTAAGATTGAGTTGCTGCAGTCGAGCCAGAAAACAAGTTGCTGTATTCAAAAACTGAATTGTACTATGAAACGACTTAGTGATCTTGGAAAGTTCCCTTGAATCCACGAAGAAAAAAATACGATAGTTTTTTCCAAAGGATTATCTATTTCCTACAGACCAATTATTACTTTTCGTCAATTAATTTATTTTCCCGAAAGAATATGATGCGATACATCCGCAACAAAATGACAGCATATTGATAAAATGAAACGTTTGGTAGATATTAAGATGCAGGTGAAGGACACAAAGTTTGATATAATGCATGTTTGATTTTTAGACAACTAATCAGCTGATATATTATTGAAAAGAAGATATAAATAGACGCCATCGGTGATGATTTCTGGCAGGGATATTGGGTTGGGTCAGGCAAGTCGATGCTGCAATCAGATTGAATGATTCCACTGATGTATATTTTTTTGGGAGGTTAAGTAGCACGGAAATATTAATTCGCCAGTTCCCATTGCTCCATATATTTCCTATTGAATTTTAAACATTGATTCCAAAAACTTAGTAGGGGAGTAAAAAGAATTCACGTGGGACGCTTTGCATTTCATATTTCTTGTCCTTCAGGGATTTATCGAGTATTTGATGGTTTTCTTCAAAGGCACATTAGGGTATTGTTATTGAAAACACTAAAGTTCTACCTTCGATTCTATATAATCCGTTGATTATAAAAATCTTGTAATTGGTTAAGATTTTTTTCGTGAAGTTTGGATTCGAGTTACTAGTCAATTGGAAATAGTGATATAGCTGGAAAACCTATCCAATCTATCGAAAACATGTGTCTTGTTTTTCTCTAAAATACTTTTCAAATCAGCATTATTTTTGAGACTTTTGTAAACATTGTTGATACACAGGCTGCTGCAGCTTCGCATTTCGTCTACCTTCTGAAACGAAACTCTGCGCTTGTAAACCAAAGTGTAATAATGGTGCAACGAATGTGGAGAGCTGTTCTTGCTCGGCAGTATGTGAACGCTCTGCGCCAGGTCAGTACTTGCCACAAAATAAAATATGAAAGGACTCTCAAACATAGATCTGACATCGGAAATACGATAAGATGCAATTTGATCATTTTATAGGAGAAGCGATGCCGTCACGAGAGATTAAGACCCCGTACTCATTTTGAGACTGATTGCAGCTGCTGTACAAATAATGAAGCTGATAATGTAGGACAGAGAATCGTCTCTGGAGAATCCACAAAACAGCACTATAAGCTTCAAAAAGCCTATAGAAATTCGTGGCTCGATACTGAACGACTTTTATTTAAAGGTATGACAAGATTTCTATCATTATTTAATGTTTCCATTGACTAACGTTTTTCTTGGATTTTTATTTCCTTTTTTAAATTCGTGATTTCTTGTAATGTTACATGAAACCAGTTTTAAGCTTTTATTTCAAGTACTACGATGTATGAATCCATCACTTGGCTGAGTATTGTATCATGAAATTTTGCACCAGTTAGAAGAAAACTTAGTTTACTAGAATAAAATTGCACGAGACAACTAGGGAAAGAGATACTTCTAATCGTTTAAATTCAATTCTGTATGTTAGGAAATATACCATCTGCACGTTTATCAAAATGTGAATTTTAGTGATAGCATGAAGATATTGCTAATCATATCTATGTAACATTGATGCTAATCAGTGTAGAACACAATCCAGCTTACTGGTTCACAATGAGTCATAATTTTTTACATGAGTTTATAATATTGCTATGTACTCTTTCATCAGCAAAATCATAAAATGTTGAATATGAGTTCATTTATTGGTATTTTGTGGTGTTGGGAATTACGTAATGAAAAGGAACTCTGCTATGGAATGAAATTGACCATGTAGTACGAGATTGGGCTGATGTAAACTTAATTTATGTTGGACTTCTTAAACAAGGCATGCCATCGAAATAATTATATGAAAAGGGAAGTTAGCTAGGGCTATGACTACAATTTTTAGAAATTAATTAATTTTTTTCAAATAATTTTTTGATATATTGTTCAGTCTAGTCGGTGTACCTTATTACGCTGGTACATTTTATTAGTACTTTTTGTTTAAAACGAGGAGAGGGGGAGGTGTAAGAATCTTATGCATAATATGATATTCTATAATATCAATTTTTTTCTTGTTTTATTGGAGAAATTTGGTCAATAATGGTGTTACACAGTAGAGCTGATACTTTATTAATCGATGGGCTACTAAATGATATATTCTATTCATTTATGGCTTTACATTCTGCCGACCTCTTTTTGATAGTGCACATTTATATCTATGAGCCAATTTGGTCAATTAACCGATAGTTTTTGGTAGTATTAGTTTGTGGAATATCTCCTGTATTTTTTTCGTGATGCAGGTATGCCACGTGTTTGCATGTATGACGCAGGAGATAATTGGAACTCGCTATTTCAAAAGACATATTCCCTTGCTGAAGATACAGAGTTTAAGAGGAGTTCTAAGTGGTTGCTTCTTACAATGTTATACAGGGATTTCACAGCTGCTGCTATCATGTAAGTATGGTTAGCATGTCTGCCAGAAAATAATATATAAGGATATGTATGCATATTATAACTCCAAACAGTAAGAAACTGACCTTTCAATAGATAAAGAGAGGTGCTGACGGCATAGCTTTCAAGTGCGTTAAATAATCTGCGTGAAAAAAGCCTGGTAAAGCGATGGTTGATTTTTCACAGCTTGCGGACTTCTAAATGGATGATAAAAATTCTGGTTATCATTATGTCTCGTTAAATATTTTTAAAGACAGGACATTTTTTGTGGGCGTGTAAGCTCAAATATATATATATATATATTTACTTCTAGGAACAATTCATTTTTTTAAAATAGTTGCTATTAAGCAAAATACAAATTGAGAAATAGTTTCTCAAATTATTTAGCCTGCACGCTTATGGCAATTTTCAACACACAAACTACTGTAGCACAGAGAGGCTTTAGGAAAACGAGGAGTTATAAGCTTGTAACAGTGATGAAAATCTGTTTCAGTAACATTGAGGAAAATTCTGCACTTTTCTATTGTAGATTTTTCCCTTTCCTCATAAAACTTGAAGCATCTTTTTCAAAGGTGGATCAAATCATGCGTATAGCGCTGATGCGCAGATGTATACTTAAATTGGGCAATTGGTTGGTTGGACAAGTTCTACACTAGAAAACAAATGTAACGAATTATAACTCCGTTTGGCCTAATTAACACTTACATTCATGATATCTTATACAGAACTGCCGAATTATACTCTTTTGAATCAAATCAAATTGTCAGTAATTCATACAGATCTTAATGTTCTGACATATCGGTTGCCTAGACAACAACCAAGCTGTTTAGTGACATTTGAGTGATGCAAAATGACCCAAGAATTTTGTTATTTTTTCATCATATGTAATATGTAAGCGATTTTAGTCTAAACATATGCAGAAGCATCACTACTCAAGTTGTACCTGAACATAACAAACTCGTGACCTTATTCGGGTACCTAACACTTACTTTGGAGTATCCCAAATATGTGAGCCTAAGCTGGCCGATGTAACAATATACTTAATGCATCAATAATATCCTATTAACAGAAAATCAGCTGCGATGTGGATTTTTTTCAAAATGATGTCCTTTTTTAACAAGTTTATCACTGGTAATAATTTTCCAGTTGAATATAACTTAATCTGAATTCGTTAAAATATTTCACCATACGCTTTCATTAGAATTTATGTAGTTGTCCAGATTATTTGTCATCAAATTATAGTCTATAATAGGTAAGTTAAACTGTTTTTGGTTATTGTGAAATGCGTTTACTCATGTTTAGTCGATTTTGGTCAATATTTTATTGTGTGCTAGCGTGTTTTATATTCTACCGGGTAATATGCAAACTGCCAATCAAAATATGCTGCATCGAAAAATTGTTCTAAAACCAATTTTTTCATATTGATAGTTCTTTTCCTTGATTTTGTGAGTAATTTAGGTGCATTCAAATTTACTCTCTGTATCGTATGTTTTTTAGGTATGGTCGCACAATTATATCAGAAATATTTCTGCATGGCTATTTACGCAGTATACGGCCCCAAGAAGTTGGGGGGTTTGCTGGGGGTAAAAAATATCTTTTTAGGGGAATACTATTTAAATTAGCAGATGGTTCTGTGGGACCATGGGCTGGTAGTGATGAGTCTGCAGCTAAGGTAGGATAACGTATGCATGCATACTTACATACATATCGTTTATTGCTACACGATTTAAAGATTTGAATAAGTTAGCTCAAATATATTCAGTTTAAGTCATTTTGTGATATAGTGGGTAATATCACCAGTCAACGATTTCTTATTACTTGTTCTATCCGAACTCTATGCAAGTGGCATGTCACTTTAATTGCTAACCGGTGCATAGATCCATAATCTTTATCTTAAAAACTATTTTACTTGGCCTTTGTTCTGAGTTAATTTTTCTTCCAAGAAGTCTTGGTTTTTAAAATTTTTTCGGAAAATCTTCTTAAACGTAAGTAAAAAGAACTTGGTAAATATATCTAAACCAGTATAAATTATCGTATTCCATTTGAATACAATATTTTTTGTATAAATGTTAGGTTTATTGTAGCGGTACGTACGTATATGAATATGATTAGAAAACGCTGATGCATTTTGATATATTTTAATCTGTGTACGTGCACATTGATACATGCCTTTATACTCGAATAAATGTCAGAAAATATTGATAAGTAGCTACATCCATAATAATGTATTCGTACGTACCTAGGTACAGATTGATATATAACACTGGTTCATAGACAATATCCACGCATACTTGCATTTGGACACTATGTTTTAGGGTACTGGTCACGAACTCCGAGGGCAGAGTTACTATGCGTATGCTGGCATAAACTCATTGAAATTCCCCCCTACGTGTTTAATTGATTACAAGGGATTTAGGATGATATGTGTCGCGCAGTTACCAGTAGGTAAAGCTCAAAATTACTCACTTAGAATAGTGAAATATTAAATTCAAATTTGGGAATGAGAAAATTGTGTACACGGCATATGAACCCAGCCAGTGCACCCTTTACCAACTAGCATTAGAAAGATATCAAATTTTCAGTTCTATTATTACAATAGTCTGTATGCATAGGAATACAGAAATATTAAAATATTATAAAGACTAGCATTTCCTAAAAAATAATGAATAATGTGCTAACAAACCTAAATGGTTGCTTAATGTTGATTCATTTATTTGTCCATTTGAAATTTTTTGCACACTGATTGTAGTAAAAGGTTTATCACATCAGAAGTAAATGCTTCAGTTAACATATGAATGCGTTACCGTAATTAGTGCCAAAAAAAACTTTTTTAGATGATCATCAATTAGGCTACTTAACATAGTTACCAAATGTTGGAAACTAAAGATTTATAAAAAATAATAAATTTACATTCTTCCTTTGCATCCAATAAACAAGTACTCTACAGAGTAAACTACCTATATAAATATACCAATGTTCTCAATATCAGCCTATCCTATGACATGTACATTGTCGAGCTATATTATGTGAAAATGGTTAAAAAAAATTTGGGAATCAATTTTTTCGGAATTCTTCATTCTTAATTGCATATGTTTACGCTATATACAAACA
This sequence comes from Vaucheria bursata, assembly GCA_032358265.1. Lineage (NCBI taxonomy): Eukaryota > Xanthophyceae > Vaucheriales > Vaucheriaceae > Vaucheria > Vaucheria bursata. The sequence goes on along the minus strand of JAULBW010000655.1, from coordinate 16,417 downwards.
ATATTCATAATATCATCCACTTTTGAAATATTAATAATTAGGAAATCACACCCTAAAATCGGGGTCAAAAGACGGGGGTAGAACGGTAATTGAAGCTGAAGATAAAGAGGTAATCCAGGCCCTTAAGGAGGTGTCTGCTAAGCTAGGCCTTAAAGAGCACATGAGTGGAGGGGCAAAAGTCTATACAGCTGCAGGTTAGTAAGTGAAAATGTTAACTAATTTTACAATAATTTGTATTATACAAAATTTCTAAAATTTTTATAGAATCATTATGTAGTAAGATGATTTTATGGTTTTGCAGATGTGGAAATTCATAAAGGAACGGATGGTAATATTTATATGTTGGATTTGGCAAGGTGCATGCCACCCGAGGATCCTACGGTAAGGCATATATATATGTATATTTACATGTACACATCCTGATACATAAAGATACAGTTTTTCTACCTACTGATGCAGTAAATGTGTGCACGCACACCGAAAAACTTACCACTGATTCATGCAAACGTTAAAATTTGTATAATAACTAATATCGTTGTAATATGGAAACCTAATTTATATACAATATATTTATGCACACATTTTTGCCCCCCTTATTAGGTTATTCCCCATTTTAATGGGGTACTTCGAAGTGGGACCTCCGTAGTTGTAAAAAGCGAAAATAGGCGAAGGCAGGGAATGATTTTAAAAGCTAACCCAAATCTGTAAGTGTTTCTAAAGTTTATCTTTTGACACGTAATGTTGACAAAGTTATTTTTTTAAAATCGTCTTGTTGCTAATGAAGAAAGATACGCTCAGTGGCATATCCTTCTTAATCAATTTAAGCCAAGTAAAGGACATACTGGACTACTACTTTGTATAATAGTTAGAACACTGTGTAGTGTTCTAAAACATTCTCGTATGATTCTAGAACAGTATAAATGTTGAAGTACGTAGTAATCATACATATGTAATGCTATTCTTTTTTTCTTTTAGATAAATGCTGAGCTATTTCTCTTATTGCTGTTACTCTATCAATACTATAGCTCAATCGCACAGAAAAACTTTTAAATCAATTTTTTCAATTGTTGTAAATCGTTAAATTTCTTAGACTTCAGCCTTGCTAGATTCTGCTCTGCTTACCAATTTGTTCAACCAACCAGTATTGATTGGCATTGATATTTAATAGTGCCATATCAGAATCAATGTAAATTCCTAATATGAATTACCTTTTTTAGCGCATCGTACGATGTGGTATTTGCTGATGATGGGTCGTTGCAAAATGAAGTACCTGTTTCGGACCTTGAAGATAATCACGTGGGGGTATTTTGGAGGCTAATGAGACCAGAATTTGTTGCAGATAGGTAATATGCAATTTTTTTCAGTACAATGAACTTCGGGTATGACAAATCTATCAGACAACTAAATTAATTCATTATATCCAAAATTCTAAAGCTGAATTCGGCACACTGACTTTTTGGTTTATTTGCTATATCCGAAGTTTACTGAAACATGACATGTATAAATCATTCTATCTTTGCTAATAGTTGAGATATCCCCAACCAAATTAAGTTATTTATTTATGTTAATGCATACTAGTATAGTTTACTATTCAGTATACTAGCTAGTATGTGAATAAGCTGTTTAAAATCAACTTTTTACAATGATATTGTCTTGAAGTACGACTGTGCACTTCAAGTTTCTATAATAATACTGTCTTTTTATCTTCTAGTTCTGCTGCTTCTGCATCTTTGTGCTCTATCAATGGCAAATCTTGACAATTATGTATGTTTCAGTTCTCTAGTGTCTAGGCTTCCGTACTGCTTTTTCCTGGGCTATTTTAATTTGTGTTCTGCATTGCTTGTAATAGATGCCAAAGTAATTTCATGTCGCCACATCGTCAGTACCCCGTTAATCGTAGGCTTCTGTTTTTAATCACATTTGATTTTTATTTTACATTACAATTGTAAAGAATAGTTAAGTGGGGCAATCTGTAAGTCACATGTACAAGGATTCATTTTTTAAGCATATGGAACCACCAAGACTGTATTCGCTTAAATTCAACTTCATTAGATTTATGTGATTCATCAAAAACTCCTACAGTATTGCATCTTTGTGATGATGCGCAGATTTTGAACTGATTTGTATTTTCATGTAATGATTCTATTTTTAGGGGTAGACTGCTTTTAGAAGATTGGGAGGCATCGCATGATATAAAATTTTCGGTACGGAATTTTATTTTATAGACCTCCATTTAATTTTTCGTATTGTTAAATCTGTCTTTCAATGGTTCAAGTTTAAGCGCCCATTTGGCTTGCATGGTAAAGTATACCACCAGCGTTCATATAAGACCGGATTCTCGTTATTTTCTTTAATTTTCTTTTGAAAATATCAATGAGAGATTACGTTCCTTATTTGTATGCAGTAAAGTATAAAACGGTGTAGAGTAAACTTTGGATATAACAAACTTTTTTAACAAATTTTCACTCATGAACAAATAGCCATATTTTGTCTAAGCTCAGATTCTTGGATATGGAAAATTTGAATGTAGTGAATTAATTCTATGGTCCCAAAAAGTTTGATCAATCCTGAAATTTTCTTATTTCTTTTCCAAGCTAGATACAAAATGCAATATAGAGTTTGAGGTATTTTTCCCTGAGGCATATTTCTGCATAAATCAAAATCAACTGTAGCACTGCCTTGGTTATTCCAAAAAAGTCTTTTTAAAAAATGACTAAAGCTGTACCATCAGTTATGAATAGTCCGGCAAGATCGTGTCACATCCAGGTGAAGATGTTTCTTTGTGATGAGACCTTCTGGCTAGTGCATGGCAAGTTATCATTGTGAAGAAATGAGTAGTGAATCTCAAAGTATAAATCATGCAGTTCAGATACGATTCTTGGACAAATCATTTGTGCTGCATTGTAAATCGTGTATTGGAATAAAAATTTTTATCTTCGGAAAAATGCCTCTCCAAATTTTTACTCATAGAGCAGGCCTTATATGCCCACCAAGTAGTCAAGTAAATTTGGCTCATAAAAGTGTTTATTGCTTATTTTTTGGAGAAAATAATTCTATTTCATAGTGTTAACTTGCGCAATCTCATTGGTTCATTTTTATGGCATAATAAGGCACAAATCAGACATCTTAAATGGTCTAATAAAGTTACTGGCATTTGAATTGTTTTGCATGCAGCTTCCACAAAATCTGATTGAAGCATGTTGTTGCAATAGCTATGCGAAAAGGTATTTAATATCCTTCTAGATTGTTTCTTCAAAAGTTATCTTCATTCTATCAAATTTTTTGAAAGTATACTATAGTGACTTAGATGAGTTAAATATGTATAGAGGAAAATTAAGCTGATCTAAACTGTATAAACTCATTTATGTTTTCTTGTATTGCTGTTATGTATGTAGCAAAGTTTTTAGATTATGACTTGCTCTGGGGTTGAGCTATGTTGACTTGACTCTTCTCCCACTTGCAGCTAGTATAACATGCACTATTGTAATAGCAGTAAATATAGATGATTTTAATGTTTCGTACTCATTAATACTTGATTAGCTGTTTAAATGCTTTCTGTTTTTTCTTAGCATGTATTATACGCTATAGAAGTCAACTGAGTTAACATGGCTGTGGAAGGGTAAAATAGGCCACTAAATTTTTAAAGCTTTTTTTACCTTTCAAAAATTATTCTGAAAGTTGCCCTTGACACAAATAAACTCATTCTGAGTTGAAAGTTCATTAATATATTTGTTTGTCCTTTCAAATCCTCTTAAATTAGTGACAAATTTTTTTATTCTTTAAAAGTACCTCTATTTAATGGCATATTCTACACATTCGCCATCCTCGTTTGATTTAGTGTGACCTACGTGATATCTATATTTTTTTTTACTTGAGTCGACTTCTCTTCAAGCTGAGTTAATCTGTAGTTTAGCAATTCCGATTTTAATGATTTTTATTTGTAGTGATATTACGTCAAATTGGTTCTAGAAGATCGAATTTACAGTAAACTTCGGATACAACGAATTTAACTTGCTATATCCAAAATTTAGTGCACCCAAAAATTTGAAGTTGAAACTTGACATAAAAATAAATTTTTCGTCTATTAGTTATGTAAAAATTTTGAGAAATGAATTTGTTATATATGATGTTTACTGGGCATGATACTACCATTTGGCAGCCTATTAAAAGCTCAGGCCACCAGAAATCCATTAGCTCAAATTGAAATTTATTATGGCCAAAACTCAAATAGCTTAATTGTGTGACGTGACTTCAGTTTTATTGTAAAACAGCATTATTTAATGCAACGTTTGTCAGCGCATATCTTGAGCTGATAGAGTATCTATAGAAAAGTAAAAATTGTTTAGAATAAATATTTACTTCAAATAACGTAAAAAAAACGAATATTTTTGCTCGGAACACTGGCTAAATATCAGTTTTGGTCTATTATTCGAACAGTGTGCTAAGACCTTCTATTTGAATCATCATTCTGTTCAAATAAAATTTTAGAGTGAAATACTGAATATTTAGACAATAGAAGTTTAATATGGCACCTATATGTTGTGATTAAGGGAAGTCAGTCTCCATGAACTATTTTGGTGTTTCAGATAACTAATTGTTTTTCTGTTGTTTCTTAAATTTTTACAGTCCAATTCAAGAACCTTCAGCTCTTAAAAAAGCCCCTCATATGTGCTTCCTAACTGGAATCAGTACTGTCTTTGTCTCGCAAAAACATATTCAAGGACGTATACATCACCGATATGTACGAAACCGTCACGAGCCTATCCTATTTGAAAAAGTTGCCTCTAAAAAGCTCTCGTTTTTAAAGCATATTCGTTTAGGCCCCGATTCGGATGCGTATTCAGAATTTTCCATGAAAGATTTTCCTGATACTACAGAAAGTACCCTGTATGAAAGTTTAAGTCCGGATATGTTGACTCCCATTATGTCCCCCCAAAAGGGGGATTTTCAGGATAAGAGAAGGTCAGAGGTATTCAATTTACCAGAAATTGCAAGCAATATTGCAAATGCAAGTATTGCATTCAGCAAAAAATTTGATCTCTTGCCATGTATTACCGATGTTATGGAACATGTCGAAACGAAAGTATCTGAATGTATTGCATTCGAGTCGACAGATAAACCTGTACTAGTTGGTCATGATTCAGTTCCAGTAATGGATGAACAATCCAGATTATCTGCAGCAACGGATAGCAATGACCATCAGGTAGTAATGCGATCTGAAAATTCGATGGAAATTTTTAATAATGATGCAGATCTTGTTGAATCAAGCAGAATTGATTTGAATCAGTTTAATATTGACAATTCGGATACAGACACAGTTCAGAATATTTCATCTGATGATATACATCATCTTGCAGGTCAACAGTTTCAAGTTGACAATTTAGTTGATGGATTACGCCAACAAATGGATACTTCCTCAGCCATGTCAGCCTGTTCCGAGACTGATTTAACTACAAGTAAACCACAGAAAAAGGAGAAAATCAGTTTTTTTACGATTTTCAAGAAAAAGCGAGAAGAGTACAAGCAAAGACGTAATAGCCTTAGTATCCTCGAAAATAAAAAAGGACCCCTGGAAAGGCCTCAAAATATTTCAAGTAGGGAGCTCGAGTCCCTTCCCGAAATTGCTTACAATACTGAGGGCAAAAATCAGGTGAAGAAAGACCAAAGTTGTGCGCACAGTGAAATTTCAGGGGGGTCAAGTCATCCCAAGGAAAGCCCCTTAAAAAGTACCTACAATACGGGCGTTATTGAAGATTTGAAAGTTTCTACTTCCACTGATACTATTAATTTGGTAGCACATGAACATGTACCTTCAAATGTTTCGGGGAGTGAAAATAATGGAGAGACTATGGCAGTGGGAGATTTCATGATGGCCAAAAATCAAAATGTAGATTTAAGGGAAATAGAGGGGTCCCTTACCCCTCAAAAGCAAGAAATGGGTACTGGTTATGAGGCCCTCTCTCCAAGTTCAGTGGAAGGCTCTCAAACGGACAAGAACATAGATTATAAAGTTTTCTTGGCCGTCGAACACCAAAATAAAGTCACATGGGAAATGAGGGGGTCTCTTACCCCCCCAAAATCTCAGATAGGGGCCGGCTATGAAGCCCTCTCACCAGGTTCAGCAGCAGGTTTTAAGGAGGGTACAAGCATAGGGCGTAGGGATAGTACCGGGGGAGGATATACCTCTGAGAATAATTATAGTAGCCTTTCTCCTTCCCGTGAAAATCCAGAAGAGGGTCTAGGGATGGGAGTGGAAGGGTTTACCAGGGGGGATAATTGCCCAGAAGTTGAGAAGTACACTTCCCTTTCTCCAGATCGCAGTTTTACTGAGATTCTTGATGGTGAGATATTTTATAAGCCCTAAAATATGGTATCATATCATTGTATGAATATTATATAATATTTTTTATATCATACATAATTCATAGTCTAAATAGTTGAACATTGCCAAGGCTTAAAGTGCTCAATTGTAGTAACCATCAAACTTAATGTACTAACCAAAACTTCATTCTTGATTAGTATTGCAATTTTAATTTTTTACTTCTATTTTGAATTTTTTAAAGCATATTTTGGGATTTATTACAAAGATTTAGCTTAACAAATTTTAATTCTGTATAGAATGCTAGCATTAAATGATTTATATAAATTGATATTCTAAATCAAAAGCTTTTTTCTGCTAAATTTTGTACTCTAGGTTATATTTTACATCAAATTTCTTATTTAAGTACTGGTTTGTCAACAATTCCTTCATTGTTAAAATTGGAAACAGTAAGTTTAGTTTAAAAGCCATTAATAATTTATCGTTTTCATATATTTTATTAATCGACAGATTCGTTACATACAAAAATCTCAAACTGCACTTGGCACAGTATGACTTTTTTATTTTTTCAAAATAAGTGAAAATTAGCTATGCATTACATAATTTGAATATTGCATATATTTCAAACTTGTTTTAGCACCACAAAAAAATAAAGAATTACTATGTGCAAACCTTTGTATTAGTGTTGTTAATAATTTTCTATGAATTTTTTAGGTTCAAAGGGCCCTTGCCTTAGGCCTTCCATAGTACGAGATAATACTTTCACCGATAGATCCTGGGAGGAAAACGAGGGGGATTCTTTGCCCAATGAACCGCCTCCTCCACTGAGTGCTGATGCATTTACAAATTTTGCAGATTCGGATTGTTTTCAAGCCCAGCACAACGTGTGAGTTGCCTTTTCTTGTTTTATACAGTTTATATTCCATAATCTATAACCGTCGGTTTCACCAACAATTATCAATTAATCCTATGTATCAAATTATAGATATCAACGTACACGAGCAAAGGGAAGTCGGTGGAGTATGAAGCTATGAAATGATTGAATTTATAATTTAACGGACCATTATTATGGAACATCGACTGTAGTTATTTTTATCTAGTGTGTACTTAAACTGAAAAAAGGCCTTGACGAGCCAAAATTGTTGGATGTGATTGCTCTATTTGAAAAACTTAAAGGATCTGAACCGCTTTAAATATTTATGAACTCTCCTTTTTAAATTCAAGCAGCTGTATGCTCGGGGAAAGATGGTAGTATATTTTACCAGTACTTAAGAGTATCAAAAATGATTTTTTTCTATCTTATAAACTAAACCAGTGAAACAAATATTACAAACTATAGTGCAAGCAGTTAAAAATTTATGATGCATAAAATAGCATGAATTTTACTTTTTATTAGTTTTACTCATTCTAAATGCATTTAACTTTGGAGATGACAATTCTATGAGGACTACCGATTTAATTTGCAGTCTCTGAAAACCAGTGCTAAATTTGGCACAGTATACCTTTTTTCTTCTATTTATTTTGAGCAAAAATTTGTTTGAAGCAAAAAATTTTTGAATTAAAGTTTGTTTAAAGCAAATTCATTAAAAAATCAAATTTGTTATATCCGAAATTTGTTGCACTATTATAGTAACGTGCATTTTAGTATCGTCTTAAATTACCACCGCTTTTTGTACACACATGCAGTGAAGTTCGAACGGCTACAATATTACTTATGACTAAAGTTGTACCAGCACTCGCATGGCATCTATGTCGGTACTTAGAAGAAAACTTGGGAAACTTAGACATATCAGCTGAATTTCATCAGTATGGAGTAAATGTTCGTCATACTGGATTAGTCAGGTAAATAAAGTATCGTACAAGTTTACTAGCTAGCAACTAGCTTTGAATGTGAAAAGAGTAGGTCAACTTATAGTAGCACGCATTATCAGAATCCTTTCATCACACAGAAAGCTTTTTATACTACAGTAATTTTTCACGCATGTCTTTCATCCAGTAACAGTTTTAATTCTAGTTACATATTATGTCATTCATGTTTTACTGCATGAACTTTTCTGCGTGGAAAATTTTTACGTATATTAGTTTTTCGTTTGAAACTGATATTGAAGGTACCAAAGAGAAACCTTTGAATGCTGGCTTGTTCATTTTTTTGCTTAGAATTTTTTCGTTGGAAAGTCCATTATTTTATATAAAATTTTCATGCATATGTGGATTAAAATATTGTGAAAAATTCATCGAAAGGTCATTTCGTTTATTTGGATTGCTGGTAAAATACTGTCATAAACTTTATATAATACGAAAAGCCAAATTTGACCTTAAGCGGACTCTGCACATGCATGTGTACATTCATACCTACTTGCATGCATTACATGAAGCATAGCCTCTCAATATAGACTCGAAGTAAACTTACCTGGATCCCCCATTCTCCCCCCCTACATATAAATAGGATTATTTCAGCAAGAACCTGTATTTTTATTTCGTTTCTGAAATAGTACTTTTTCTTTTTCAATAAGGTCTTGTATTCCAGCCACTGAAGAGTTAGGTGCAAATAAACAGTGTTTTTCAGTCCGAGAGAAATTATTAGTGGAAATGGTAGGACGAACACTAAAAAATGTACTTCGAGAATTTCAAAGAAGATGGATGCGCAGTGAGCAGACTACCAGTGATGGGGTACGATTTATTTTTAGTGCTTTTTTATGAATTTTATAGTACTATAGTTTGAGATAACAATAATTTTATCAACTGACAATTATGAATATTCGAGATTAATGATAACTTCTATGAATGAACAATTGTGTTTTGTCATGTAAAGTTCATCTTAAAGTATTTTCTTATTGTATTTCTAACTTTGATTCAATATTGAACTAAGCTTTTACTGTTTACCTGGTCTCAAACTGCATCTGAGCTGTGAACTGTCAATTCCTGATCTGTTTCTGTGCCTTTTATCTTCACTTCAGATCTGAATCAGTAAAATGATATTAAAGAATATGGATTCAAGTCTTTATAATACTTATGAATGAATAAGATCTATTAAGAAACTGCCTTTTTTGACAAGATGCTATAAATATTCAATTTTTTCTTTTAAAAGGGTATGTATATGCTGGTGGCTCAATTTCTTAACCTTGTTACTGGTCAACATGTCAACAGTGCAATATTTTGGAATGGCGAGATAACAACAGGCGTTATGATGCGTTTTGGTATTATTGCGTTAACCCCTAACGAACGAACAGATTTGTTAAAAACGTGCTCTGCCCCTCAGGTACATTTCAATTTTAGTTAAAACTCCACACCCGTGATTCAGGTGGTAACAATAAAATCAACGTTATTGGATTGTCGTTAGTGTAACCTCAGTTGTTACTGGACGTTACAATTGCCTTTACTGTTACTTGATAAATTATTATTACTCGATCATTCAACGAGTGGCGTTACTAATAATAGATATGCAACTGTTACTGAATTATTCAACCAGAAACATAGGTAGCACTGCACTGTAATATATTTGTTAAATTTCTTCACTGACGCAGTATCGTTATTTTTTTTCCAAAGGTTCTAAGACCCCTGATAATGCGGCTGCTGGCAATGACAGGTGTAAACTTAACTCAAGTAGCCAGGAAACAATTAGAGAGCGATCGTGATATTTGCAAGTTCGAGTTTTTAACCGATGATATAGTAAGCATTGACGCCGTCGTAAAGAAGATGCACATACCACTAAAGATAGCAGCGCAAATGCATATGAATCTTGCACAGGTTGAAAAGAGCAATTATGAATTTTTCACATTCATGTATTTTATTATGTTGAATTCTTGAAATTTATAAGCCGCTTTTGTGTCATTGGGTGATAAGACATTATGCTTTGAACTTTAGATAAAACAAATTTGCTTTTAATGAATTTTCACTTATTACGAATGAAGAAGTCATATTGAACCAAGCTCAGCTTCATATTTTCGGATATAACGAATTGTCCCATCAAATTCGTTGTATTCAAATTTTAGTGTAATATGTTTCACTATATTGATAGTTAGATGCTGCTATTTTTTATTTTCATTATTGAAAGCATCGCTGAAAATATTGGAGATTCTAATATGATGAACCTCAAGGATAGGAAGTTACATATTGCGTTATTAACTTGAAATAGATATTAACCCTAGTTTAAGCGAGGGAAAAATGAGCTAGTAACACATGAAAATCCTACTAGGAAACAAATGTGTCAGCTTCCTTTTTACATTCAACAATACTTCAATTCAAAGAGGTGAAAATCGTCCAAGAATAAGTAATGATAGAGCTAGAAATAAAAATCGGCTCAAAAATTTTAGTGTTAATGCCATTTATTCATTTTAGCAATAATAAAGAATTAACACTAAATACGAAATGTTTGATATTTTAAATTTTGGCTGATGGAAAATATGTTTTGATTATGTATTTATTATTTTATCAGAGTAAAAAGATGGATGAAGATTTCAGAGTCCCCGAAAGGCTTCTAGAAATGGCCCTAGAAGACCTAAAAAAGGCACATGAATGCACCCCTAGTGACCAGGAGACTTTAGTCTTAATCCATGAAGTTGAAGTGGGTCTAGCTCGTATTGCGGGAGCTGCAAAGTCCCTTTCTCAATACCAGTTGCATTTGGCCAATGAGAGCGCTCCCTGGCCTCAGACGTATGAACTGCAGCGAAGCTTATCTGTCCCCGATTTATATTAACTTTGGATTTAATACATGAATTTGAATCAATGAGTGTCTGCTTGCGTACATTAAGTATGTTACTAATTATGTTTAGTGTTAATAACATTAATATTTCGATATATAGGAATCCAGTGCATACATGCAAATATATGTTAGTAACAGCATAAATTACCAACTAAAATTTGCATCATATGCCAACTAGAACTGAAATAGTTAATTAATTTGCAACAGAACTATAATTTTGAACAGCTTCAATAATGAGAGAACCTAGAGAGTTTTATTGGAGGATGTGCCGCGCTTAATAAGTGTCATACAATGATAAAGTTAAGTACATTCGTGAGGCAAACAAGGAGAAAACATGGAAAGAAATATAAAAACAAGCATATTCAGGAAGAGAATTAGAACAAAAAAATTGACTAGAAAAGCAACTCAATACAGTGCCAAGAGAACCATTGAGGCAGGGAATAGTGCAAAAATTGATAGAAGTGACGAAAAATTAATGTGGCAAGTGATATTTTGCAGGCTGCATGAAGTGGTCTTCAATAATTTTCAATTACATGGAAGTTGTTATATTATGACTTTCATGGCAGTCTTTTATAAGTATCGTCAAATTTCTAATCTTATTTGTAAACTAAGACTTTTAGCTGAATTGACTACCTTCTCTCAGGAATAGATTACAAGGTACGTTTGTGCTTGTTCACGTGTACTTCAGATTTACTGCTCCTCCCAACAATACTTTGTTTTTCATCTCTCTTGGTAAAAGATTTTAAAATCTTTTTTGTCAACAATGCAATGGTCATATATATTTTTGAAGTAAGGTACTACGTATAGACGTTCCAAAGTATTTAAATAATGAATAATTCTCGACCAATCTAATTTCAATCTGAGCAGCCTATCCTCAATCCAAATCCGAACTTGATCAAGTTAGTACCGGATCAGATTGGAGCTGGAATTGGTATCCAATGTATAGCGATGAGGTAAAAAAGAAGAAAACAAGTAAATATTGCTATATTATTGGGAAAAATAGTGATAAATGCCCAACCTGCACTATCGTTATTAAATTCAAAAAACAATTCTTCTACGTGAAAACATTGGAATTATGCTAGCCATAAGCTTTACTGATCAACTATTTGTTAAAAACTTCAGGAGAAACAAATACGAAACAAATTTCACTTAATACAGAAAAATAAAAAGTTCAGATTCTCAAATATAGTAAATTAATTTGGTAGATCCGACAAATTCATTATTCTTAAAGTTAAATGCATTACATAGTCCAGAAATTATTGGAATTACTTGGCATTTAATTGCCTTCATAAAACTACAATAAAAAGATATGAAAAAAATGTTTAAAGAGTATTTAATAAATAAAAAAACACCAAGAAGAGGATCATTTGTGGAGCGCCTTTCCAGCACCTTGAACTGCTTCGTGATAATCAATTTAAGTACCATGATCAAATTTAATCAAAATAACAAGATTTACTCGATTAAAGCCAATTTTGTACACCTTTTTCAAGATGCAATCTCCGAGATTCAGAATTATTAACTAGACCAGGGGAACAAATCGTTTCTGGAGCATTAATCTTTTATAGATAAATACGCCAACTGCAACTAAGAAACCTGCTCCAATTACGACTCCAATCGTTATACCAACTGACTCGTCTTTGCTCAAACCAGAGTCGTCATATGTAGGAGTTGATGTAGGAGCTGATGTAGGAGCTGATGTAGGAGCTGATGTAGGAGCTATTGTGGGTTCAAACGTAGGCACAAATGTAGGCACGGGTGTAGGCACGGGTGTAGGCACGGGTGTAGGTTCAGGTGTAGGCTCATCTGAAAAAAATGATATATTTATCTAACAAATTCTTGAATTTAAATACACTATTCCCATTTAGAATGCTAAAAAAATTCCTTTTGGAATATTAAAGATGTAAATAAGATCAATACAATAAAATTTGGATACAACGAATTGGTCGGGTCCACCAAATGGATTTACTTTATCCAAAATTCATTATATACAATTATCTGAAGTTGAATTTGCAGTGTATGACTTTTTGCTTGTGCATTTTGCTATAAATGAAATATGGTAACAACGAGCTCTTTGAATTCAAAGTTTATGTATTATAATAATTTATTTGGATATCGAAACGATAAATTGTTGGTAAACTGATACTGCTTTATTCCCAGTTTAATCTATATTAATGATTTCCAATTATTCCATTACTAGAAAAATATATTACCTTCTTTTTCATAACATGTGAAATATATAATTTTAGGTCTAATTATTTAAATTGTTTTTTGCAAAATTATTTTATCTTTAGGCCGATTGACTGTAGATGCAGTTTTTCATATTTGTAGGAATGACTTTGGTTGTAGATGCAGGTGTGGCCGAAGGAAAAATCTACACAACTGTTTCAATTTCTTCCTATTGCCCAAAAATTACTGAAGGAGTCCGTGTTAAAAAATGTCAATGTAGCAACAACGATAGTCCTAAAGACTAAGATTTTCTTATAATACATATGTACTTCTGTAAATATAACATTTTCTGCTTCACTTCAATTTTTCTATATTATACAGTTAACATAGGATGTAACCAATCTTTCGGAACTATCGAATCAATTTGCAAAATATAAATTCGCTACAACCGAAAATTCGAATCCAAATGTGGTACGTCTTTTTGTAAATTAGCTGTAAGGTATAAATAAGTCAACGCAAATTCATTCCATTCAAAGTTTGTATACAACTATGGAAAAATTTCTGGAGGCTATCATCACTATATGCTTTTTTAGCTCAAATCCAAAAATTGGCTTTATTCGTGAATCAATGCGGTACAATTATAGAGCTTGTACAAGGATTAGAACTACATAGAAAAGTTGAAATTTAGCCGTATGTATTTTATTCAGCAGTATAAATTAATTATACCTGTTAATGTGCACAATAGGAATGGAAATCTATGCATTATTACAAGGAGTTACATACTGCAGTTACATGTTTGTGCAAATGAAATGAAACATATTTCATTCAATATGGGTAGCAACTTTATTATTACTCTCTCTTATCTCACTTCTCATATCTTATAACTCTGTGAAATAATTTAAAGATTTATTAAATCTAAAATAAATTAGGAAAGTAAATTTAAGGCTGCAATGATTTCTACTAATCAAATTTTTGCTACCTTTGATAAAAATGTGTTGACTGCACTATAAGATCACATTTCGATAATTTTGGTCTTTTCTATGTTTCTATCAACAAACCCTGGACCACAGACCTTGCTGAAAGTGGAGGTTTTATGGAAATATATGCAATCTTTTTGAGGGCCAAGATCTTTTAGAAAAATATAGCCAATAAGTCTATAGCAATTCAAGTTGCAAAACTAGTCTCCACGGAAATTAAAAATTTAACCATAGAGGCAATACAACACGGATAAATTAAGTTTAGAAGAACGCGTAAAGTAAATGAGGCTTTCGAAACGAAGAAAGAAAAATTTCGGATTCTACCAAAACTTTTTTCGAGATTTGCAGTACCGTATTAGACCGAAGAATTGAGAGGTAGAGTCTCCGAACCAATATTTAAGAACTTTGATGAGATTTAAACAAATATGCTAACCTGCTGTAGGCGGTAACCCTTGAGATGGTCCACCACCTTCATTTAAAGCATAACGAACAGCAGATTTTTTTGCCCCCCACTTGATCAAATTCCTTCTTAAGCTTATTCCGTTTGCGGAGCATCGAAAAAACTGGGCAGCAAACAGAGAAACAAATAGAATTCCACCCAGCAGTTTCATGATCCTGGTACTTGTAGATAACGAAATACAGCGTTAAAGTATGGATAGCGTGCATTGATAATACTTGTTTCACAAATTTGGGACTAAGATTTTTTGTAATTGAGATATTATCTACTTTCGTACAATGATGACTGCATTTGCTCGCTTAAAGCACCGCTCGGAAAACGAATATCCGCTGCGCCCGAATCGACACAAAACTATTTTTCAGAAACACAAATAAAATTAGTTTCGAAGTGTCACAAATATTTTGGAGATTTTTAAGTAATGCATTGCACAGCATTTGATGCATCTCTAATGCTGTAAAATACCAGCCCACAAGTTGCATTTAACTGTATAGCTTAATATAAACTCTGGTCCCAATCAAGCAAATTCAGTGTGCTTGGGCCATACATTCATCATTTGTGTCCAGAAACCAATGAATCAAATTTGAAGCAAATTCACTGTAAAATTTCAATTGAAATTTTATGGATTTTAAAAAAAATGCAATGGCTGACATTAGCATTTTAATTATATTTTTCCACTGAAAAGATCCAAATAAAAAACAGAATTTGTAATGTAACATTTTAAGAAGTTCAAAATATTTATATCTTTTGTTGGAAATTTGTATTTTGTCTCCTAAAGTGGTTCAAGTACTTTTATGTAGCATTTAGAAAATTACTATTATGAATGTAGCAGACAAGGTGGTAACAAGAAGGACACAATAACTATGGAAGCATGGTAACATTATACAAACATCATTTGTATTGCTGACAGTGAATAAGAAACACACTCAGCAACACAACAAACAAAGTCTCAATGCCAGTCAATCTGGAAAGTGTCAGGAACAAGTTGTCAAACGGACAAATAAGAAAAGGGGTTAAACAAACAAGACGAGATTATTGCCCAAACAAGGACAAAATTCTGAGTTACCAGGATAAACTACAGCAGGAAACAAAAAGAAATCAACAGGAAACACGTATTATTATGTTGTTGTTTCCGTCACTGAAGCGGAAACAACATAATGCAAATAAACTACACAAATTATACATGGCACCGGACTACTACTATTACTACTCTCAGTGTAGTACTTATTATGAATATTACTACAAAATATACAGCAATGCACTTATCCTAGTATTAGAGCATCGTGAGCCATTGCGTAATTCAATCCCGTGCAACTATAACCGCTTAAGTCCTAACAGAGAGTCACAAAATGGTGCAGCTAAATAATGGAATAACTCTTAATAAGTAATTCCCTTAAGAACTAATTGTAAACAAATTAGTTTCTAACTGTAATACAAACAGACATATAGACATAAACCATACAGTATATATTACTACAATGCTAGAAATGAACTCTAGCAATTCAAGATAGACAATTATTTAATCATACAATGGATCAGTAGTGGTTGTACCAAGGCACTATTCTATTGACTAAAGTGAGAACATAATGTCAGCACTCAGAATCCTTAAACTAAGAACAGAAACAATGGCACAACTAATAAATATATGATTAACCATTAACCAGTTATCTCCAAATACTAACAACTACTCAGTTTACGGTGACACTTGTTGAGCACAATATATGAAACACTTTTGAGGTACAACTTGACTAAATATCTGAAGCGGTTGAATAAGTGGGATATTTTTGAATGATTTGTGC
>JAULBW010000644.1:0-30325 GCA_032358265.1 Vaucheria bursata | reverse complement strand
TGGCTTGTAATTTTGTTTTTAATAAGACAAAATTACTAAAGCATAGCTTGTTGTTACAAAATTGCAATTGTTAGACCCAAGTTTTATTTATACTTTTTTTGTATAAATAAAACCAGTAAAACCGGGCCTTTATTGTGCGAAGGTCGATGAGAGAACATAAAATAAGATTTTTGAATTTTTCCACTAAGTTTAATGCTTCATATAAAATAATACTTAAGTATTTATACACTATGATTTATATTTATTTTATAAAATTATAAATAAATTATATAATCATGAATTATATTTTATATTTCTTATTAAGTAAATTGTTAAAATAATATATAACTAAAATTAATAGAGAGGCTTTTATATGAAATTAGCGTA
This sequence comes from Vaucheria bursata, assembly GCA_032358265.1. Lineage (NCBI taxonomy): Eukaryota > Xanthophyceae > Vaucheriales > Vaucheriaceae > Vaucheria > Vaucheria bursata. The sequence goes on along the minus strand of JAULBW010000644.1, from coordinate 29,959 downwards.
TTGGATGTATGCCGGACCCGCTCATATTGGGACACTTAGAGTGGCTAGTTCATTTAAGAATGTACATGCTATAATGCATGCTCCCCTTGGTGATGATTATTTTAATGTAATGCGTTCAATGTTAGAACGAGAGCGAGATTTTACACCCGTAACTGCAAGTATTGTTGATAGACATGTTTTAGCACGAGGATCTCAAGAAAAAGTTGTAGAAAATATTACGAGAAAAGATAAACAAGAAAAACCCGATTTAATTGTTTTAACACCAACATGTACATCAAGCATACTTCAAGAAGATTTACAAAATTTTGTTAATCGTGCAGCAAGTGAATCAAAATCGGACGTTATTTTAGCCGATGTTAACCACTATCGAGTAAATGAATTACAAGCGGCTGATAGAACTTTGGAACAAATTATTCGTTTTTATTTAAAAAAAGCTCAAAAACAAGAAACGTTGGATTGTACAAAAACAAAAAAACCGTCAGCAAATATTTTAGGCACATTTACTCTAGGTTTTCATAATCAACACGATTGCAGAGAATTAAAACGACTTTTAAATGATCTTGGTATTGAAGTTAATCAAGTAATTCCGGAAGGTGGGTCAATTTTAAATTTACATAACTTAGTAAAAGCTTGGTTTAATTTGGTACCTTATCGCGAGATTGGTTTGATTACTGCCAATTATTTAAAAAAAGAATTTAATATGCCATACGTTTCGATAACTCCAATGGGTGTTGTTGATACGGCAGAATGTATTCGTGAAATTGCTATTATCTTAAAAGATAATCAATATACTTCTGATGTAAATTTTGAGAAGTATATTGATCAACAAACAAGATTTGTATCACAAGCTGCTTGGTTTTCTCGATCAATTGATTGCCAAAATTTAACTGGAAAAAAGGCGGTCGTTTTTGGTGATGCTACTCATGCAGCTTCTATGACAAAAATTTTAGCTCGAGAAATGGGAATACGTGTTTCTTGCGCTGGAACATATTGTAAACACGATGCTGATTGGTTTAGAGAGCAAGTTCAGGGGTTTTGTGATCAAGTATTAATTACAGATGACCATACGCAAGTTGGTGATATGATCGCACAAATCGAACCATCTGCTATTTTTGGTACACAAATGGAAAGACATATTGGTAAACGTTTAGATATTCCATGCGGTGTTATTTCTGCTCCGGTTCATATTCAAAATTTTCCTCTTGGTTATCGTCCTTTTTTAGGATATGAGGGAACAAACCAAATAGCTGATTTAGTTTATAATTCTTTTACACTAGGAATGGAAGATCATTTGCTTGAAATTTTTGGTGGTCACGATACAAAACAAGTTATTACAAAATCATTATCGACAGACTCTGATTTAAGTTGGGCTCCAGATGGCCTAAACGAGTTAAATAAAATTCCAGGGTTTGTTCGAGGAAAAATTAAACGCAACACAGAGAAATTTGCTCGTACAAAAAATATTACTGAGATCACTGTGGAAGTTATGTATGCAGCAAAAGAATCTGTTGAAACATAAATAACCTAAAAATAATAGATTTCTAGGTCTTTGCTTTTTATTTTGTGTTATATTTTCTATTTTTTTGTCAAAGACAAAAAATAAAGAAGAAAGGTGAAATCTAGTTTTTCTTTTGTAACAATTGCGATTTTGTAGAAATAAGCTTGGCTTATTACAACCTAAGTCTGATGCTTTAGACCTTTCTGTTTTGCTTTTGTCTATGCTTTATACAGAAAGCAAAACAGAAAGGTCTAAAGCATCAGACTTACAATTTTGCTTCGCAATTTTGTAAGTCTAAGGTAAGGCCTAGGTTAGCAATGTTGTCTTATTAAAGACAACATTGCAATGCATGGCATAAAACCAGGCCTTACCAAAGACAAAACAAAATTGTTAAGCAAAGGTCGCATAAAACCGGGTCTTTAGCAAAGTTGTTAAGTAAAAAAAGCAAACGACAAAAGTACAAGTTATAAAATTAAGGTGGAGTAAAAAGTAACATTTTTTTCTTGCGTATATAACCTTTTATTTACTAAAGAAAGTATATATTATTTCATTTCGTTGAAACAAAAAATTTTAGGAGATCTTATATGTCAAAAATTGAGTCAGAAAATATTACATTTGAATGTGAAACTGGTAATTATCATACCTTTTGCCCTATTAGTTGTGTGGCATGGCTATACCAAAAAATTGAAGATAGTTTTTTTTTAGTTATCGGAACAAAAACATGTGGTTATTTTTTACAAAATGCATTAGGTGTTATGATTTTTGCAGAACCTCGATATGCTATGGCTGAATTAGAAGAACCCGATATTTCTGCGCAATTAAATGATTACAAAGAATTAAAAAGGCTTTGCCTACAAATAAAACAGGATCGTAATCCTAGTGTTATTATTTGGATCGGAACGTGCACTACTGAAATTATTAAAATGGATTTAGAGGGTATGGCGCCTCGTCTTGAATCAGAAATAGATATTCCGATTGTTGTTGCACGAGCAAATGGGCTTGACTATGCCTTTACTCAAGGCGAAGATACCGTATTGGCTGCTTTAGTACATCGCTGTCCTGAAACAGAACAAAAAATTCAAAATAATTCTCTAGTAAGTTCACCCATTGAGAAGCAAAAAAATTCTATATTATCAGTATTTTCCACTCGAAATGAAGTTTTATCAAAGTCATCAAAAAAAAGTAATAGTAAACAATTGGTCCACAAGGATCACCCCCCTTTAGTTTTATTTGGTTCTCTACCAAGTACTGTAACAACACAACTTACTATGGAACTTCAAAAACAAGGAGTTAGCGTTTCAGGATGGTTGCCTGCTCAAAGGTATGCAGATTTACCTGTGCTTAATGAGGAAGTATACGTATGTGGTGTGAATCCTTTCTTAAGTCGAACTGCAACAACACTGATGCGTCGTCGAAAATGTAAATTAATTGGAACGCCTTTTCCAATTGGTCCAGACGGAACGCGTGCTTGGATTGAAAAAATTTGTTCTGTTTTTAACATTATTCCTTCTGGTCTTGAGGAGCGCGAAACTAAAATTTGGGAAAGTTTACATGATTATCTAGCATTAGTAAAAGGAAAATCTGTTTTCTTTATGGGAGATAATTTATTGGAAGTATCTTTAGCAAGGTTTCTAATGCGCTGTGGAATGATCGTTTATGAAATTGGAATTCCGTATATGGACAAACGTTTTCAGGCTGCTGAGTTATCGTTTCTAGAAAAAACTTGCCACGACGTAAACTGTCCAATGCCGCGTATTATCGAGAAACCTGATAATTATAATCAAATTCAACGAATTCGTGAATTACAGCCTGATTTAGCAATTACTGGAATGGCTCATGCTAATCCTTTAGAAGCTCGTGGGGTTAGTACAAAATGGTCGGTTGAATTTACCTTTGCTCAAATACATGGGTTTACCAATGCTCGGGATATATTAGAATTAGTGACTCGGCCATTGAGACGAAATCAAAGCCTTGAAAGTTTAGAATGGACTAAATTAGTAAAATCATCGTAAAACTTTATTTTGCCGTACAAAGATGGTTGTATTGTTATTTAAAACATAGTTTTACACACTTTCGAAGCTTCTAGTTTTAAGGCTTTCTGCTTTTTACATATAGCAAAGGCCTTAAAACTAGATATTTTTATTCTTGCTTTTTTTGCTTTCTTTGCTTAACAAAATTGTTAAGCAAAATGGCGTTACTATAAAAGGAGTTACTATAAATCGGGATAACAGTAATTAATAAAGTAGACCCAACGGATCCGAATAGAACCATACCACTTCTGTTAGAGTTGGGTATAATTGTTAGTGGAAGGTATGGTGCAAGTTATGGGTTAGCCAAGCATAAAATTGAAAATACAGATGATTTTATAAAATTCAAGAAAAATGCTAAAGATGTTTCTTTATGTACTTATGATTTAATTCCAGCTGGTCAGGTGGCTCCAAATTTGGTAAATCTTGTTGGTGCAAACGTATTGGGTGGAGTAATCATGCACCCAAGAAGAGTAACTAGTTCAGTAATTCAAGGTGCTAACGGTGCTTTTAATTTAATTCGTGGACGTCATATAGTAGAATCACACGCCATTTTAAGAACTACTGGTTCTATTCTTGAATCGGAAATGCATCACGTGGCGGAAGCGCAAGCTCTAGGTAGTGAAGCTGTAATGGAAGCAATTAGTTCTGGTACTAATACGGTAACTAGTCACATATCAGGTTTACTTAATAACTCGTTAACTCGCCAACAAAATATTATTTTTGTGTGTACTTTATTACCTGCATTTATTCTTGGTACTCTTTATGTGGTAAAATCTCCTTCAAGCGCTAGTTTAATTGCGGATACCGTTGAAAAATTACCTTCTAAAGAATATATTTCTGAGGTGGTTAAAACTGAATTAGCAACTCGAGGTCAATTAGTAAAACCTGCGGTTTTAACTATGACTGCTCAACAAGTTTTCTTAATTGGTGGTACTGGTATAATAATGGGTTGTTTAGTAACACTTGTAGTAATACAATTACAAGAAAACTCAAAGAAAATTATTCGTGTATCTTAATTTTTGGTTAATGTATCTTAATTTTTGGTTAAAATGTTAAAGCCTTACTATTGCAAGGCTTTAACATTTTGAGTTCAATTCTCATAACCGAAAAAAAAAAATTTAGTCTTTAAAAGACTCCTCTTTTTTTTTAAAAGACTCCTCTAAGACTTCCAAAGCTTCCGTATCGGCTGGCTCGTATCTACTATAAATCATGGTAGATCGTATATCTTGATGTCCAACAAACTTTTGTGCTCGGTCAACGGAAGAATGTTTTAGAATTTTAGTAACATATCCAATTCTAAAACTATGACTAGTTAACTTTAAATTAAATTTTTTAGCAAAAAACTTTAAGTAAGAATTGACAAGTTTTATCCATTTATCGGAACGTTTAGATATAAATGGATATAAGGTTAGTGGTTGCCCTGCTTTTTCTTTTCTTTGTGCTTCCGGAGAGTTTGGGTCAAAAACTATTTTAATATCTTCTTGTATTGCGTCTAAATAAGGTACCGCGGCTAAAGGGAAATGACATTGTCTATATCTGTTTACTTTGTTTTGGAAAAAACTACATTTGCGTGTTTGTATTATTTCTTGAATCATTTCCAAAGTAATATCTGCCGCCTCACTAATCCTTAAACCAGAAAAAAATAAAATAACGCAAGTGATTCTAAATCTAGACCAAGTTCGTTGTCGTGTTTTCTTAGGTTTTTCACGTACCATTATTTCTTCGAAAACGGTTAATGGAAGCGGGTCTCTTAAAGGTTTTGCTTTTGGTTTTTGTTTCGGTTTTTTTTCAACTGAGTTTAAAACTCGATCAAGTTTTCCTTCAATAGCTTTTAAACTAAAATTGGTGTCTTCTTTAAATTCCTCTAGTTGTTGGTTGGTTTCATCCGTGTTATTTTTAATATAAACAAGTTTCCTAACGAATTATTCATCACCTTCTTTATGGAGAATACATAAAGAATTAGTGCCATCTTTTTTTACTTATTAAAATAGTGCACGTTTTAATTTAAAAAGTATCTTTTTTTGGTTTTAAAATCAAAAAAAAGATACGAATATCTTTGAAAACCGACGTAAAAATTTAAATTTGTGTATAATTTTTTTTTAAAGAATAATTACCTTAGATTTTTTTATCTATTTTTTTAATTTTTTTTTTATTTTAAAAAAATAAATAAAAAAATCAAAATTTTGATTTAAAAAACCGATTTTTTTTGATTTTTTAAATCAAAAAATACTTTAAAATTTAAGTACCATAAAAAAAATCAAAAAAAATATACAAAAAAATTAAAAAAAAATACAAAATTTATTTTATATCTTATAAAATTAATGAAACAAATGAATAAATCCTAATTAAATAAAATAAATTTTGTATCTTATAAAATTAATTATCCGTTCAAATGCCTTTTTTTGAAAAAGATTAATGCCATTTCGGTGCCATTTTATACCTAAACACAAAAAATAGTGTAACAACAAAGGTTTGTTTTTACTTTTGCTTTTAAGGTCTAACAATTGCAATTTTCTAAGGTGGGATTAAGAATTGCAATTTTCTAGGGTATAAAGACTTTAAAGAAAGTATAAAACTTGCAATTTTGTAGGAATAAGCTGTTTTGTTTGGTTTGCAATTGCAAACCTTACACAAGCTCTGCTTGTTCCCACCTAGGTTTTATGCATGGCATAAAACCAGGCTTTTGACTTTTTGTCAAAGACTTACAATTTTGCTACAAAATTGTTAAGCAAAGGAGGTCTTGCAAAAAAGAAAGCTTTTTTGCAAGACCTTAGGAACAAAACGAGCAAAACTCAGTAATAATAAACTTATTTAAGATTTATTTGTAGATAATATAAAATTTAAGTTATTTTTATATAATAACAAAATTATTTTATATAAATAGTCAATAAATTTTTAATACAACTATATATTTTTTAAAGTATTTAATTTATTTTTATATACATTATGCTATCTTATTACTCAATTAAGGAGGTGATCCAGCCGCACCTTCCAGTACGGCTACCTTGTTACGACTTCACTCTCGTTACCAGCCCTGCCTTAGGCGCTCTTTTCCTTGCGGTTAAAGTCACGACTTTGGGCCAAGCCAATTCCGGTAGTGTGACGGGCGGTGTGTACAAGGCCCGGGAACGTATTCACCGCTGTATGGCTGACCAGCGATTACTAGCGATTCCAGCTTCATGCAGGCGAGTTGCAGCCTGCAATCCGAATTAAGACCGAGTTTTTGAGGTTAGCGTATTCTCGCGAGGTAGCATCTCATTGTCTCGGCCATTGTAGCACGTGTGTGGCCCAGGACATAAGGGGCATGCCGACTTGACGTCATCCTCACCTTCCTCCGGCTTATCACCGGCAGTCTCGATAATTTCCATATAATATGCAATTATAGACAAGGGTTGCGCTCGTTGCGGGACTTAACCCAACATCTCACGACACGAGCTGACGACAGCCATGCACCACCTGTCACCATTTTCTACATAAAGTAGAGAAAACAAACTTTTCAGTTCGTTAAATGGGATGTCAAGTCCTGGTAAGGTTCTTCGCGTTGCATCAGATTAAACCACATGCTCCACCGCTTGTGCGGGCCCCCGTCAATTCCTTTGAGTTTCACTCTTGCGAGCATACTCCCCAGGCGGGATACTTCACGCGTTAGCTACAGCACTGGACGTTTTTAGTCGCACAGCACTTAGTATCCATCGTTTACGGCTAGGACTACAAGGGTATCTAATCCTTTTCGCTCCCCTAGCTTTCGTCTCTGAATGTCAGTTTCGGCCCAGCAGAGTGCTTTCGCTATTGGTGTTCTTCTCGATATCTACGTATTTCACCACTACACCGAGAATTCCCTCTGCCCCTACCGTACTCTAGTCTATTAGTTTCTGTTGCCGGATTAGGGTTAAGCCCTAAGTTTTAACAACAGACTGGATAAACCACCTACAGACGCTTTACGCCCAATCATTCCGGATAACACTTGCATCACCTGTCTTACCGCGGCTGCTGGCACAGATTTTGCCGATGCTTATTCCTCGGATACCGTCAGTATTCTTCTCCGAGAAAAGGAGTTTACAACCCATAGGCTTTCTTCCTCCACGCGGTATTGCTCCGTCAGGCTTTCGCCCATTGCGGAAGATTCCTCACTGCTGCCTCCAAATGGAGTCTGGGCCGTGTCTCAGTCCCAGTGTGGCTGATCATTCTCTCAAACCAGCTACTGATCATCGCTTTGGTAAGCAGTTACCTTACCAACAAGCTAATCAGACGCAAGCTCATCTCTAGGCAAAATTTATTTCACTCCTCAGCATATGGGGTATTAAAAAAAAATTCCTGTCCCCCTCCTAAAGGTAGATTCTTACGCGTTACTCACCCGTCCGCCACTAAAACAAAAAAAAAATAATTTTTCTTTATTTCCGTTCGACTTGCATGTGTTAAGCATACCGCCAGCGTTCATCCTGAGCCAGGATCAAACTCTCCATGAAAAATTTTTTGTTAAAATAATAATAATTTTAACACGAAATATAAAAACATATATTTTATATTTTTATATATACAGTATATATTTCAATGTATAATTTCGTCAATACAGTCTGCCTCTATTATTTTTTTTTAAGCAAAAGCCTGGTTTTGTGTGGTTTTGTTTATACAAAAAAAAAGTATAAATCAAACCACACAAAACCTAAGTGAGAATAAGGTTTGCTTATTCTTACAAAAGTTAGACCTAGTTCTTACGAACGTAAATAAACCCTTTTTTGTTTAAATTTAATCTGTGGATCTGTGATTTATTTTTGTATTAAAAATTCTTAAGTTTAAATAGTGAAAAGTTATTATTTAGTTTTATGCACTTTTGCGTATATTTTTTAATATTTTATTTTTTACTTGGATGAAGTTTATAAAAACGAAATATAGTGAACTAGTTTGGTATAAGTATTAAAAAATTTTAATTTTTTATTAAACTTAGCTTTCTATAGAATAGGTTTTGTATTAATCAAAAATTTTTATAATAAAAAAATCTTTGTTGACTCATTACAAAATCTTTGGTGGTGTAATTAAAATAATATTTAAAAATTTTACTACGTAATGTAAATAGAAAGCCTTGTTTCAGGTTATATAAAACTTGATTAAGAAAAACTTTTTTTTGGCGGATTAAGCGTAAACCCTGAGTCAATAACTTTAGTACGCCAAAATTTAATTTAAGGTTTCTTCTTTCTTTCGTATTATAAAAAAATAAAGCTTTTTTCCCAAAACAAAGAAAATATAGGAAAAAGTAAAGGTTCAGAGGTCTGATCTAAGTCTAGTTTTGTAAGAACAAGCAGAGCTTTAGTAATTTTGTCTTATCAAAAACAAAATTACAAGCCACCTGTTTTGCCTTTGCTTTCTGTAGAAAGCATAAGACTTACAATTTTGTAGCAACAAAATTGTTAAGCAAAGGAGGTTTTATGCGGTACATAAAATCAGGCCTTTGCTCTAGCCAAGCCGAAAAACAGAGTTTTTTTTAGAAACAGATCTAATATTTTCTACATAAAGCAAAGACAAAAATACGAAAAATATTAAATTTTAAAAAAAAGTATAAAACAAAATTTAGACTTAAATATTTATAAATGTTTCATAATATATAAATATAATCTGTATTTAAACTAAACATATAATGATTTTATATTATTAATAAGAATTTTTTATTTTACTTTAATATCTTTTAAATAGTTTTTTATAAATTCATCAAACTCTATTAAATATCATATAAAGTAGTTTTTAAATAAAAAAGAAAAAATAAAATATAAAGTTTATATTTTTTGAAAACCTATATATAAAATATATTATATGATAATATATATTATATAAATATAAAGCCTAATTGCAATATATATTAAAAAATTAAAACTATAAGCACTATTAAAATCTATAAAGACAGCTTAAATTTAAAATATAGATTTTTTTTATACTTAAAGTTCAGTATAATAAAAAAGTTATGTAAATAACACCACTAACACACAATAATTTTAAATAGCTATATTTATTTAATAGTGCCGGGTACTTAAGAAAAACTCAAGTAGAGTGAAAAAAAAAAGAATTCTTACTGTAAAATAATTTTTCTTATCCCTGTAGATCTTAAAAAAAAAATAATTTATTATGAGCAAAGTTTATGATTGGTTTGAAGAACGACTAGAAATTCAATCTATAGCCGATGATATTTCAAGTAAATATGTTCCACCACATGTAAATATTTTTTACTGTTTAGGAGGGATTACATTTACTTGTTTTCTTGTACAAGTAGCAACGGGATTTGCGATGACTTTCTACTATCGTCCAACAGTTGCAGAAGCATTTGCTTCAGTCCAATATATTATGACAGATGTAAATTTTGGTTGGTTAATCCGCTCAATTCATCGATGGTCAGCTAGCATGATGGTTTTAATGATGATTTTACATGTTTTTCGCGTGTATTTAACAGGAGGTTTTAAAAACCCGCGTGAATTAACATGGGTTACAGGCGTTATCATGGCTGTTTGTACGGTTTCGTTTGGGGTTACAGGTTATTCTTTACCATGGGATCAAGTTGGGTATTGGGCAGTTAAAATTGTAACAGGAGTACCGGATGCTATTCCAGTTGTAGGTGGAACTATCGTTGAATTACTACGTGGTGGTGTAGGGGTTGGTCAATCTACATTAACTCGTTTCTATAGTCTTCATACTTTTGTTTTACCATTATTAACAGCTGTTTTTATGTTAATGCATTTCTTAATGATTAGAAAACAAGGGATTTCAGGACCACTTTAATAAAATTTATAAACAAATGTTATTAACTAAAAAAAGTTTATACTGTTTTTGGTAATAATTGAAGGTGCGATGCACCTCTAGAGTTATCGTAATCAAACTAATTCGATGGATTAATTAAAATCATCGCTGTATTGTTTTATAGTTGATACTTTTGTAAGAATAAGCTCTTTTGCCTTTGCTTTCTGTGGAAAGCATAAGACTTACAATTTTGTAGCAACAAAATTGTTAAGCAAAGGTGGCTTATTGCAACATAGATTTTATGCATCGCATAAAATCAAGCCTTTGCTTTTCTGTCAAAAATCCTACCTTAGGTGCCCCTGACTTAGTCTAAGAAAAAAGATTTGCTTTTTTTTAAGATCTTAGAAAGAACGACACGTGCAATTTTGTTTTTGACAAAATTGCTCAGCAACGGTAAAATTAAAACTATTAAAACGCTATTAGTTGTTAGTATTATAAAATTTAAGAATAATTTTTTTTAAATTATATTTTATAGCATATATAACTCTGTTAATCTTTAATCATGCTAAGCTAAATATTAGTTATTAGAAAAAATATATTTATTTTTTTTAATGCTATAAAAGCGAGCAAAATTTATTCTTTTTTTAACTTAAATATAAGATTTTTTTTATTATATTTATATTTAAACAAAAAAAAAATTCAAGGAGAATTTATGGCAGTTACAAAAAAACCGGATTTATCAGATCCTGTGTTACGAGCAAAAATGGCAAAAGGAATGGGTCATAACTATTACGGCGAACCTGCTTGGCCAAATGATCTACTTTATATTTTTCCAGTTGTTATATTAGGTACATTTGCGGGTGTTATAGGATTAGCTGTGTTAGACCCTGCTGCTATTGGTGAACCAGCAAATCCTTTTGCTACACCATTAGAAATTTTACCAGAATGGTATTTTTATCCTGTTTTTCAAGTTTTACGTACAGTTCCAAATAAACTACTTGGAGTTCTTTTCATGGCAGCTGTTCCTGTAGGATTATTAGTGGTTCCGTTTATTGAAAATATTAATAAATTTCAAAACCCTTTCCGTCGTCCTGTTGCAACTCTTGTATTTTTAGTAGGAACTGTTGTTGCAATTTGGCTTGGAATTGGAGCTACTTTACCAATTGATATTTCGTTAACACTTGGCCTATTTTAAATACTATTTTAATATTTAAATAACTTTTTCGTTTATGTGTCTTGGTAACTATTAGGATTTACTGCCAAGATACATAAACGTTTACAATTTACCTTTGCTTTTGCTTTTCTTAAATAACTTAGACAAAAGCAAAGGTAACAGGTCAACATAGCTTAAATAAAATCTTAATTAAATAATTTCTACTCTTGCGTTTGCTTTCTCTAAAGTTGGGGTTCACAACAAGGGCTAACAATTTTGTTATTAACAAAATTACAATTGTTCACCTTAACCTACTTTGCTTTTGTCTTCTGCTTTCTACCTTTTGCCTTTGCTTTCTTAAGGTAAGGCCGGGTTTTATGCCATGCATTGCAATGTTGTCTTTAATAAGACAACATTGCTAACCTAGGCCTAGCAATGTTGTCTTATTAAAGACAACATTGCAACCAAGACCTTTGCTTTTGTTAGGTTTGCAATTGCAAACCAAACAAGAAGTCAAAGGCAAAACAAGCATAGACAAAAGCAAAGATTTTGTTGAAATAAGCGAAGCTTATTCTTACAAAACTTAGGTCTTTAGACCTTAAAGAAAGCAGAAGATAAAAGGACAGAAAGCAAAGGCAAAGGTAAAACCGAGCCTAGTTTTCACAAAAGGCAAAGAGTAAGGTCTCTGAACCTTAGGGGAAAAGATAAAATCAATTATATCACGCAATAAATTTATATAGATTTAAGTATTGTTTTCCGGTATGTGTAATCGAGCGAAATAAAAAAACTTTAATTTTTTTTTTAGAAGTAGATCTCATACTTTTTGTTTTTAAAAAAACGTTGCTTTTTTTTAGGCTCCGTTGTTTATTTTGCCTTTACTTAGTAAAAGCAGATGTTTTTATCTGGGCGTTCTTTACGTTTATAAAAATAAGCTTTGCTTATCCCCACCTAGGTTTTATGCATCGTATAAAACCAGGCCTTTGTATTATGTCAAAGACAAAAGCCGAAAAAAAGCAAAAGACCTGTTTCTAAAAAAACGAAGTTTTTTCTGCTTTATTATACTTTTTCCTTTTTGCCGCATAGAAAAAAAAGCAAAGAAACCTAAAACCAAAACCGCACAAAGCAAAACTAAAAGCAAAGGTAATCTGTAAATTTTTCTGGATAGAGGTTCTCTAAACAAAGATCCATAAAAGTATATAAAACTAAACTAATACATAAGTTTTTTTAAACTTTTAATATATTTTGCTTTAATATTAATAATAAAAGTAATAATTTATAAAATCTTTAGGACTTCAGTCTAGAGAACTTCTGTATGACATATAAATAGTAAACTATAGATAAAATTAAATTATCTTAAATTTTTGGTTTGCTATTTTTTATTGATTTTATAATTATTTAAATATTAATTGTTTGTTATTATTATAAAACTTCGTAGTTCCTATAAATACAAAATAGTTATAATTATAATTGAAATTACGAAGTTATAACTCTACTAAAACGTAGAATGAATAAAAAAATTAAGTGTAATTTATTGATAAAGTCTTGATAAAATAAAACTAGCAAATCTAATATTATCCATTAGTAAATAAAAATTTGATATTATATTTGAAATAAAACATTTAAAATGTTTTTATAATATTTTTATTGTTGTTTACTATATTATTTTTAATAAAATCTTGTTAACTAATTCAGTCATATTTTAGAATAGCAAAGCAAAAAACAAAAGTTTTATTTACTTTAATAAAAAAACAAAAATTATTTTAAATATCACATTATATTTAAAATAAAAAATATGTGAGAATTTGTTCAAAGATAAAATAAAAGTTTTTAAGATGTTTCAAATCCAAGTCTAGGTCCTGTTTAATGCAAAATATAAAATAAGACCTATGCGCACGGCCTAAAAGAACTTAAGGAAAATTTTTAATTGCTTTCCTCTTATTTTATGCTTTCGTTGTACCTTTGCTCAGCAAAGGTAAAAAGAAAGCATAGATAAAAGTAAAAATCTATATTTTTGTTTATTAGTGCGTAATAATTATGAACTATCTAAATTATATACAAATTTTTTATATAAATTATAAATTTAATTGATCCCCACGAAGATATTGTAAATATGCCGTTACAAAGAGTCCTGCTAATGTTACAGGGACTAATCCTAATACAATGCCAGATAAAAGTGGTTCTACCATAAGTTTTTAAATAAAGTAGTTTGACTTACTTTTAAACCAATACTGTTAATTGATTCAAAAATAATTTATAAGAATTAAGTTTGCTGAAATTATTTAGACGTTAATCAAAGTTATAAGTTTTTTTTACTATTCAAGTTTAATTTTATTTATAAAACTTTAAAAAATTTTTTTAAAGTAATACAAGAACCGAAAGAGTTTTCCCACCAATTTTAACTTTGAATCGTCTTGACTGAGATTATTTGATTTACCTAAAAAGCATAAAGTTATTTTGTTTTTTACAGTAACAATACACACGTAAAAAAAATTTATTAAAAATTAAATTAATTTAATTTTTAATAAACTTGTATATACAAATAATGTAAAAATTAACACTATACTAAATAAAGCTACATAACTAATAATTGTTATCATAAAAAAAGATTTTTTATAAACGTGGAATTTTTAAAGTAAGCCTAGAGTTAAAAAAAGCTTTACTTTTTTACATTTTATGGTCCTTCGATTTCACTGTTGTCTTATCTATAGTTTTTAAAGAAAGTAAAGACTTGGTTTTACCCGTTTTATTGATACTTTTTTTGTATAAATAAAACTTGAGTAAGGTCTCTGAACCCAAAGAGTCTGTTTTATACAAAGTATAAAACAAGATTTGAGTTCTTTGCTCAGTAATTTTGTACCAAGTAGGTTTGACCTTTGTTCTAGCCTTAAAGTCGAGCAATTGCAATTTTGCAGAAATAAGCTTCGCTTATTTTTGCAAAATTGTTAAGCAAAGCTTTTTTGTAAGACCTAAGTTTTATTTATGCAAAAAAAGTATAAATAAAACCTTTCTTTTTTGTCTTTTGTCAAAGACAAAAGACAAAAAAAGAAAGCAAAGGTTTTGTTGGAATAAGCGAAGCTTATTCTTAGCAAAACTTGGGTCTTTAGACCTTAGAGAATTGCTGAGCAAAAGACCCTAAAAAAGCAAAGATCTTTTAACCGAAACCTTATCCAAGTCAGGGGGGCCGCCAGGGTAAATAAAAAGGTTATACAGTTTAATGAAGTTTTAAATAACCTAGACTGTCCTACGTAATATAAATGAATTTTTCAAAGTAAAATAAATTAAAAATTCATTTCGGCTAACTGAACTTTCTCGAATTGTTTCTTTTTTAGAACTAAAAAAATTTGGGCAATTACAACAAAGCCAAAAAAGACAATTAACCCTTGAACACGTACTGGATTTTGTAGTACAATTTCCGTATCCATTTGACCATATCCACCGACGTTTGGATTTGTCGTCAAAGGTTGATCAGCTTGAACAATATCTCCTTTTTTTACAAGAAGTTCTGGACCAGCCAAAATAGATTCAGTTATTTGTTCACCCGTTGATTTTTCTAAAGTAATAATAAAACCACCTTTTTCTTTATTTGGCTCCAGTTCAACAATTTTTCCTGGACTAGGAGCATTAGAAACAGTATTATTACTTTTTGAACCGTCTGGATAAACTTGACCTCGACCTCGATTCGCTCCAACATAAATTGGATATTTCAAATATGAAACCGATTTTGTTTTTCCTGGATCTGGAGATAAAATAGGAAAAGCAATTTCGCTATATTTTTTTCCTGGTACAGGACCAACAACTAAAATATTTTTGTTTTCTTCATTATATGGTAAGAATGATAATTTTCCTATTTTAGCTTTTAATTCCTCTGGAATTCTATCTTTCGGAGCTAATTCAAAACCTTGTGGTAAAATTACAACTGCTCCAACATTTAAAGGACCTTTTTTTCCATTTCCTAAAACTTGTTTAATTTGTTGGTCATAAGGAATTTTAACCACAGCTTCAAACACAGTATTAGGTAATACAGATTGAGGTACTTCAATCTCAACGGGTTTTTGTGCTAAATGGCAATTTGCACAAACAATTCGACCATTTGCTTCTCTAGGATTCTGATAATTTTGTTGAGCATAAATTGGATAAGCTTGAACTGAGGAAGTAAAACAGATATTTACAAATATACTTCCTAGTGAAAAAACAAATAAAAATTTATAAATAGATTTTGCTAAAATTTTATGTTTTTTATTTAAAATTAAATTGACGTTTGTTATTGCATTAGTTATATAATATAAAAAATATTTCATAAGTATGAGCTAATATACACTAAATTAAATTTTCTTCTCATATATATATTATCGTTAAAAATTTAAGAAAGAAAGGTTTTATTTTTAAGTAAAAATAATATATTAAAAATCTATAAGATTAGAAAGGGTAGCTAGTGTACTTGCGTACTTCGATATCTTTAGTATTTTCCTTATTAAATACAGTGAATAGTTTAAATAGAATACTATCTAAATATTTAGATTTATCTAAGGTCTAAAGACCCAAGTTTTGTTTATGCTTCGCATAAACAAAACCTTTAATTTTTTAAAAATATCTAAGTATAAATTCTAGGGTGCTTTGCTTAACAATTTTGTAGCAATTTTGTAAGTCTAAGGTAAGGCCTAGGTTAGCAATGTTGTCTTATTAAAGACAACATTGCAATGCATGGCATAAAACCAGGCCTTACCAAAGACAAAACAAAATTGTTAAGCAAAGGCAAAATAAAACCGCGTCTTTGGCAAAATTACAGATCTCATGCTTTCTTTTTTGTATAAATAAAACTTAGGTCTAACGTCCTTTAGGTTTAAAACCTTATAAAAAAAAGGGTCTTATTTTATACGCTGTATAAAAGAAGATTTGAGTAGAGTTTCTGAACAGACTATGCCTGTTTCATACCAAGGTAATTTTGCCACCAGGTTATTGGTTTTGAGTTGTAAAAACTTAGTGAAAAAAAACGGGACACTAACACTTAACACTATTGTAGTCCTTTTTTTAGATTTTGATTTTTTTAATTTTACATTTATTTTTTCAAGTAGCCAAATATCAGTTTAGGGGGAGGTTATATCAAGTAGAGGCCTATAGTAGTGTTTGCTAAAATAATAATTTAAAAACCGCACCTCCTCGACAACAAGCTACCGAAGTACCGTATTGTATCCATAATGCGTGTAAAGTGGCCTCGACCCTTCGGCATGAAAGGTTGTCCGTTTAGAGGTATATCTAGATAAGTAAAATCTACTGCCCAAACTGAATTGTGTTTTGAATTTAAGTTTTTATCTTGAACTCTATTAATAAAAGCAAAGGTAGGTTTTTCTTTTTTAAGTTTCTTTTTCGTGTATTTTCTTTTGGTTTTGTTGTTGTTATTATTCTTTAGTTTTTCTTCACTTATAGTAGTTTGTTCTAGGTCTTGTTTATCAATATGCAATTGTCCATCTTTTGAAAGAGTAACAACTTCAGTTTCTTTTCTTTTCTTAACTGGTCTTTTCTTTTTTTGTTTTGGTTTTAAATCCTTTTCTTTAAATTCCTCGTTGCTTAAATTTTTATTTATAAAAAATCTCCCTAGACATACTTTTAATTATTAATTTATTTAATTATTAATTTATTTTTTTGGTAAGAAAAAAATTTCGTAGATTTTTTTCATCCTATACCAGTATATTTTTATAAAAAACTTAAAAAAAATACCCCCATGCCGAATATTAATCACAGCCACAATTATTCGCCTGGGGGGTTGTTTTAGGCCAGGGTTTCGAGGAAATAAAAAAAAAATTTTAGAGAACGATTGTTGCAAAGAAATTAAAAGGTTATTAAATCGTATTTTAAATAATTTGGAACGTGCTAAAAGAGATTTATTAAACGGTCAAACTTCAATTAGGCGTTTAATAAACCAAAGCTTTATTAAATTACGTCGTGATTTAATTTCGACGTATTTAAGAGAAAAAGAAAAACTTCGAGTTTACGTAAACGAATTAATCTCTGAAGTGAGCGAAAATTTAATTGAAAGGTTTAAAAATGAATTAATTGCTTCGGAAAACCGTATAATCTCTAAAGTTAAAAGTGAAATAACTGCATCAGAAAATCGCGTTATAAATCGTTTTGAAAATAAGCTATCAAGTTTAGAGTTGCGTATAACAACAAAACTAAACTCGTTAGAAGAAAGGCTTATAATTCTAAATCGTGAGCTGACAGCAATTGGTGTGGAAGTGACTGCGTTAGGAGAAAGTTTTGGTGCGTACGTTTTAGCTTATGAAGCTTATAACAAGTTTTTAATAAGCAAAATAGGTGCTGGTTTCGTAGGTACTGAAGCTAGTATTGGCGCTTTAAGTAAAACTATTTTAGGTAAAGCTTTAATTAATACAGGAAGCTATAACCGCCATATTGATAGCAAAGAAAAAGAATTAGAAAAGTTTTCGACGGAAAAAATCAAAGAAGAACATGAATACTGGAACGAAAAAATCGAAAACTTACCTAAAACTATTGCTTACGAAGCTTCTTTAGCAATAATTGGCGAACCTTATTCCCGATACGACGCAATATCTTGCTATCATCCTACGCTAACGTTTATTTTCTATGAAGAGAACGCTTTAAATAAACCTCGTCGTGCGCAAATTAAACTTCGTCTTTTAGAAAAAACCGAAGATTTAACTTCCGACAAAATCTCCGAAATTAAAAGCAAGATAAACTTGACTTCTAATTTAACATTTATGGCGGGTAATACCCGAGCAAATTATGTTTCTGCTGACAAAAGAATGAAAACATCAATATATTGTGAAGACGTAAATAATGCAAAATTTATTTTAACGAAAACTTTAAATATAATTTCAGATAAGTTTGATGAAAGTCTTTTATCAATTACAGTTCAAAACTATTTTTTTGTTTTTTGTAAAAAACAAAAAAAATGGTGACTTGGTAGTAAAACTACTTTGCTATGAAACAGGCATAGTCTAAACATAAACCTTCTTTTGCCTTTGTAAGAATAAGCGAAGCTTATTCCTAATGTCTTGCAAAAAAGCAAAGGTTTTGTTTATACTTCGTATAAACAAAACTTAGGTCTAAAGACCTTAGGAGCAAAGGACCCTAGAAAAATAAAATTAGTCTATATTATAAGACTAATTTTATGGTATGTTTATCTAAAAAATACATTTATAATAAAAACATATATAAGTATTTTCTAAAAAAATTGAAACTTTAGTTAATTTTTGGTCTTGTTTTATAGAAAATATAAAACAAGACCGAGTGCAAACAATATTAAAATTAAGTTTTTTAGATTTTTGATTTAGAATGCTTGCCTGACCTAAGACTATAAAAATAAAATTTATTTAGAAAAAAATCTGCAATTACAATATTAGTTTTATTCGTTTATTTAAAATGAGGTTCGAGACAAAATTACTTTTTTTTTTTAGAAAAAATTATAAGCAAGCAACAAAAAAATTTTTTTTCTTTCAAATTTATTTTACCAATAGCGTTTTTTTTTTACTATTCGGTTTTTTAACTGGAAACTTATTTGGCAGTTTATTAAATATTTTTCAAGAATCAATAATCTGGCATGGATTCATTACAATATTTATTGTTTTTCTAATTGAAATAACTAATTATTTAATTTATAAACAGTCTTTTCATACTAAAAACCGGGACCAGCCTCCTAAATTTTATAATATACTAGGGTCCGCGCAGCTGAAAACAAAGTTTTTTTCTATAAAAAAGCCCAAACCTGTGTTCGCTAATTTTTTGAACCTAAATTTAAAAAACCTTAGACAAAAAATAAAATCTAAGATAAATAAAAAAAACCCATGGTTATTAAATTTTAATCATATAAAAAACTATTCAAATAATAAAAATAATGCATACAATATAAAAACGATACTTTATTACCAAAATAAGTACCTTAAATTTCCATTTAAAATAAAAAAGAAAAACGTGTTATTTTTAAAACAAATATTACAATTTAGTACAAAATCACAAACAAGAAAAGATCAAATATTTGATACCCTATCTGCTCAAAAAAACCCACCTTTTTCTGCATATAGAAAAGAATGGAAAACTACAACAGTTTTGGCAATAAAAAGTTTAAATTTATTTAAAATTGGTATATTATTAGGTTTTTTTATCGATGCATTTAAAGTTGGTTCCTAAATATGTTAGTATAAATTTTTAAAACTTTGCCTTGAGTTTATCTATTTTTTTAGCTAAAAAACGGAAAATTTTTTAAGCCGCGTATTTTCACGTAAAGTTTTTATTGAATTTTAGATTTTATATAAAATTTAAACTAAACTCTTCTACTGTATTTGGTATTATCAAAAAGTAAAGCTTTTTTTTAAGACCAAAGGTAAAGCATCCGACCTGCTTCTAAAAAAAACCAAGTTTTTCTACCATTTTGTAAGAATAAGCTTTGCTTATTCTTACAAAAATACAGAAAAAACTTTTTTTACAATCTTTAAACTTACTCACCTAAGTGGTTATTTCTTATTTTTAGTGTATACTGAAAAAACAATATTCTGGCTACTTTAAATTTAGATATAAGTTTTATATAAGACATAAAGTGAAACTAACTAAAACCAGCGACTTTTAATTTTATTACAAGTATATAACTAGCTATCGAGCATTTAAGTAAATTTTATTAAAGTTTTATAAAAATTCTAAATCTAAATAAATTTACTCTACATAAAACTTTAATAAACGCAATATAATATCATTTTGTCTTAAAAAAAAAGTTTTTAAATAAACTTTCTTTTTTTTCTGCTTTTCCCGCTCAGCTTATTCGGCTTTTATATCAAATACAAAATGTTGAAACATATAAAGTTTTATAAATGGTATCATTAATTTAATTTCATAGTTTTCATAAATACGGACAATATAATATTTAATGTTCGTTTTTTGTATAAAACTCTTTAAACTTTAATTTATTTTTTTTAGTTGTTAGATTAAAAATCTAATTTGAATTTGTCTTTAAACATAATGATTTATATAATCTAAATAATAATGAAATATGTAGATTTAAAAAGTTTTTTTTGGTATTATAAATAGGAATACTAAATCTGAGAGTTTTAATACCAAGAATTAGAAACCTTTCTAACTTTTATATAAAGCATATAGAGTAAAATAACTCTAAAAAATAGTCAGAAAAATTGTTCCAATTCTACATTTTAGGCAATAGTTAAAATTTAACTACGGTAAAATTGTATAAAATCTGAAAGAAAAATTTAACAAAAGTTATGTTTTGATCTATAAATTTCATACCTTGTCGAAAAACAAAATCCGAGTTTTTTTATAACAGTACTTTTGCCTTTGTTTTCTTTCTAGGGTCTAAAGACCCGTTTTGCTTTTGTATTGTGCTTTCTACCTTTTGCCTTTGCTTTCTGTATAAAGCATAGACAAAAGCAAAGGTTTTGTTGAAATAAGCGAAGCTTATTCTTACAAAACTTAGGTCTTTAGACCTTAGAGAAAGCAAAGGCAAAAGAAGTTTTGTTTATACAAAAAAAGTATAAACAAAACCTTTTGTAAGAATTGCAATTTTGTAGGAATAAGCCAAGCTGATTCCAACTTAGGTTTTATGCAGAGCATAAAACCAGCCCTTTGCCTTTTGTCAAAGACAAAAGCAAAGGTTTTATTTATACAAAAAAAGTATAAACAAAACTTGGTTAAGGTTAACAATTGCAATTTTGTTAATAACAAAATTGTTAGCACTTGTTGTGAACCCCACCCTAGAGAAAGCGTGAGACCTACAAAATTGCTACAAAATTATTAAGCAAAGGAAAATTTTTCAGTAAAGGTAAAAATTGTTTAATTTAACATAAATTAAGTTATATGTTCGATATAAAATAAGGTAAAGTACTAATTTTTATTTTTTCGCAAATTAAATCTCTGCTTTCAAAAAAATTTTATTTTTTATTGACAATTTTAACCATTTTTTTTTTTAGTATAATTTACTTATTAAATTTTGAAGAATGGTATAAAATCTGATAAATCTTACAGAAGATGAAAATAAAAGAATAACGACTAAATGAATGTTTAGGAGTTTTTAGTGTTTGGTAAATATAGAAACCGTAAATAATTTTTTCTAAAACGATTTAAGCGTGTTAAACGGTGTTTTTAAAAAGTAAAACGCTTAAAAATATATCGATATTATAGCGAAGTTCATGCGAATTTAGTTATTGCAAATTAAATATCTAAAAAAAAACTTTTTTCTATATTTTTTAAAATTAGAAAGCAAAATTACAATATAAGGAATATTTATTATGACTTTTTTACTTGCAAAATTACCTGAAGCATATGCACCTTTTGACCCTATTGTTGATGTTTTACCAGTTGTTCCAGTTCTTTTTATTTTACTGGCATTTGTTTGGCAGGCATCAGTTAGTTTCAGATAGTTTATTTAATTGATTGGGTGTTTTAGGACCTTTTGCTTTTGTCTTTCTGTTCTAAAAAAAAAAACTCCGTTTTTTTTTACAAGCAGGTCTGATGCTTTCTGATCTTTTGCCTTTGCTTTCTACAGAAAGCAAAGGCAAAAGTACAAAGTATAAAACTAGACTTAGATCTAAGAAAAAAAGCAAAACTTTTTTACAAGATCTTGACATAAAAACAAAATCAAAAATATAACGAAATCAAAAAAACTTCGTTTTTTTTAGAAGCTGGTCTTATGTTTTAAACAGAAATTATAAAATAAAAGGTTAAAAATATAGACTTAAAGTAAAAAATACAAAGGACCGTATAAGCAGAAAATTTAAACCCGTGGTTAAGTTATTAGCTAAGAAAAAATAATTAATATACCTTAATTTTATAAAAAATTAACCATTATAAATTTTTTCTAGAGTTTTATTTATATGTATTACTTACTATGTCTCTAAAATTTTTTGACCTAAATCTTTACTTATTTTCCGGGGATTAATAATAAAAATTAACAGCAGTCGAGGTTTAGCGTTTTAAGCACAGCATAAAAAAAAAAGACTTATTAATTTAGACGACTCCGTAAAAACTTTAGTTTAGGTTTTATTGCCCTAGCAACTTTATTGTTTAAGTTTATCAAATTTAATTTTTCGTTCGTACAAAGCCTAAAATTCTTTTAAACTTATACAGATTAATTATAGAAAAGCCGTTTTGGTTTGGTATAAAACTTAGAAAAAATTAAAATAACATGTATTTTCATTATGAAGATACATAAAAAATTAAATATATTAAAAAAATAAAAATATTTTTATACGAGGTAAATTAATGAATTTTGAAGTTTTTTTTCAATTAGGATCACTTTTTCTTATTTTAGCCGCAGGACCACTTGTAATTATTTTATTAGCAAGCCGTAGTGGAAATCTTTAATTTTAAATACGAATGTATTTATTCTTCCAATAAAACTATTAAAAGATCATTTAAATATCTTAGGTATGATTTTTCAGGCTCTGAATGGTCTAATATAATACCAAAGTGTTTATTGTTGGATGAAATTTTTCGACCGCTAAAAAAAATTTAGTTTTTAGTGACGAGAGTTAAAAAAAAACAAAGTTTTTTTATAAAATAATTTAGGTTGAGAACAAGCGTAGCAGGTCTAAGATATAATTTTAAGTATTACATAAAACTAAATTGTACGGAAGTTTTTAGAACTTAAGGACTAAGTTTTGTACAAAATATAAAACAAAGATCTTGGTATTTGCTTAAAAAAATTTTTTTATTTTTTTTTAATGCTGTTTTGGACGCAACATTCATGCTTTGTACAAAACTAAGGCCAACAGCATAAGATTTCTAAGACCTTATAAAATTAAAAATCAGGTCTATAAAAATAAAAAAAGTAAATCTTTTTAAACCTAGATTTAGATTTTATAACTTTACTTTTATGACTTTATCATAAAATATATAAGATAAACAAACGTTTTACAATTGTAACTACCTTTGTAATTTCAGTGAAATAAATACAATTGGGGTTATACAGTACTAAATTTTAATAAATCTACTATTTATTAAAAGATATTAATAAAAATAGTTTACTTTTTTAAGTACAATATTATTTATTATAGAATACTGAATAAATATATATTTAATTTTACAAATAAATTAAAACTTATGGCCATTTCTGATAGTCAAATTTTTACTGCACTTTTTGCTAGTTTAGTAACTGGTATATTTGCTGTCCGATTAGGACTTGCACTTTATAAATAATTCGATTAAATAATAATTTAAACTATATTGGTAGAATTAGCATAACCTATATCTTATTATTATTTTTTATATTTTTTTTTAATAAACACAAGTAAGTTAAAAGAACTCTCAAGTCTTCGTTTTACCTTTCCTTCCTTTAAGGTCTTGGAAAAAAGCAAAGCTGTTTTCTTCGACCTAAATCTAGTTTTATACTTTGTATTTTTCTAAGATCTCTCTTTGCTTTTGTGAGAACTGGGCAAAAATAAGCATAGCTTATTTAAGCCTAGCAATTTTGTTGGAATAAGCCAAGCTTATTCCAACAAAATTGCAATTTTTACAAAAGTTCTAACAAAAGTGCAGGTCTGATACGTTATGGCCTTTTTACTTTGTCTTTTGTCAAAGACGAAAGCAAAGAAACAGAAACCTTACCCTAGAGAAAGCATAAGACAAAATCAAAGGTAAAACGAAGACTTTATTTCAACAGATTAAAATAGCTAAGTATTAACTTTTTTTTTCTACAAAACAGCACTTAAAAAAACCTTATTTCTTTTTTAGTAATACTAACGATTTGTTTTTTTTATCCGGTGAACCATATAAAAACAGAAAACTGTCACTACAAAAACTTTACCTAGGAAAAAATTTTATAAAATCTAAAATTATAGTTTTGTGTGTTAAAAATCTACAATATTTTTTTTCTAATATTTTTTTTCTAATATTTTTTTTCTCAAAAAAGCAAAAAAAATATGCTTTGTGAACATCTTAGATTTTAGAATTAGTTCTATGATATGTTTGCTTAAAAAACATAAAAACAAAAGTGCATAAAATAAAACCGAAGTTCCAAAAACTATCGAACAGGGACTTAGATTTAAAAGACCTTATAAAATAACATTTGAATTCGGAGATCCAAAAAAACTCTAGACCTTTATCCATAATTATTTTTTTGTTGTTTAATAAAACTGTAATGCTTTAAATGAACGACCTTAGGCAATTAACATTCTTTTTAAAAATTCTTTAAGACTAAATTTTTTAAGACTAAAGGAGTAAGAGGGATTCGAACCCTCGGTATAACTTAATTATACACTTGATTAGCAATCAAGCTCTTTCGGCCACTCAGACATTACTCCTTTTAATTTTTTATATTAAATATATAAATATTGTGCTTTTTTATCCAGATTAAAAACAAAGAGTAAATTTTATTATGAGATACTCAACAAATAAAAATTACTGTTTGTTTAATAGTATTTATTATATAATTTAATACTATTATTATTAACAAATTTTAACGAAAATTAAATAATTTATCGATACATTGATCTTATCATATGGTGATATTTGGAGATTCCAATAACTTCAATTTAAATTAAAAAAAAAGGTTTAGAAAAAATATACAAAATATTATTACTAGTCTTTTTGTTAATAAAAAATTTTAGTTTTTTTGAAATTCGACGTTGAGTCTAAAAACTAATATTTTTTTATTAGAAATACAGTTTAGCTTTCATAAGCTTGTAGAGTTAGAATATACTAAAAATATGCTTAAAAAAGACTACTAATACTAATATTGTCGTTAGAAAAAAATAAACTCATTATTAAAATTTATAAACATTTATTTGTGTTTTAAATTAAATTTAACAATTTATTGAATTTGCCATATTATACTGCTTTTTAGAATTAAAAAAAAACAAATTTTAATGTTGTTTATTACCTTTAGTTTTGTACTGTATTTTTCAAGGTTTGAAAAAATCAAAGTTTTTTTTCTAGATTTCAACTATGCTACCTTTAGTTTTGCCTTTTACCTTTCTCTAAGGTTTTAAATTTAGAAAAAATTTAATTTAATAGCAAAAGTTAAATTAAACTACGGTCCAAAAGACCTTACAAAAAAAGTAAAAAGCATAACCAAAAGCAAACACAACATAAAACTAAAAGTAATCAAATTCTAAGATATATAAGATTTAGTGCACTAAATCTTATACCTTGAATTTACGGTATTTTTCTAATTATACACTATAAAAAAGATATACAAGTAATAATTGTAATATTAATTAATTTCTTGTTTTTCAATATACAAAAATATTGAAGCCATTGTGATAGCAGGAAAAACTAATCCTACAAGTGGGACTAAGATTGACGGTAAAAAAGAAGCAGCCATAAAAATATTCCTTATTTTCAATATTAAATAATAAAATTTAGCGGAATTATAATAAAAATTATTTATTATGTACAAGAAAAATATTTTTCTTGTGCATAAGATTGACTAAAAAAGTATAAAAAAGTTTTTACTGTTTTTTTATTAAATATAATTAAATGTAAAAAAACTGAGATTTTATGTTTATAACAAATAAACATATTTTTATATACTATAATAAATAGTATTTTTATTTACAAAAACACAATAATATGATATTATTATATCATAATATATATTTATATTATTCAATTTCTTACAAAAATAGTTTTTGTATATAAATATATTATTTATATTGGTTAATAATAAAATATAGGGTAATTATACGGTTTACTTTTATATAAAGTATCAAATTTTTTTGTAAAAAAAGAAATAAAATTTTTCTACTTTATAAAAAAATTTTATTTTTGCTCGTAAAGCTCTTTGTTTTTTATTTACTTTGTATACAAAGTAAATAAAAAACAAGCGTAGTAATCTAAAAAAAAGCAATGCTTTTTTTTAAATCTATAAAGGTATACAACAAAACCTTAATTTATTTTGTTATATCTTAAACTACAAAATTTTATTTAAATTAAATTGTGTTATACAATCAACAAATTTATTTAAGTATAAAAAAATAATTTTATTTCTTTTTAAAGTAACAGTCAGCTTAAAATCAAATTGTTGTACTTTTATTATTAAAACACTTTTTCTGTGCTAAATTTTTTAGCAATAAAAAAAATAATGAAAACAAAATTTTAATTTTTATTCTTAACATAAAACATAAAGATTTTAAACATAATTTATATAAATAAAAAAATTTCAGTCCTGTTTTTTTGCATCTATGGCAGAGTGGTCGATTGCACCGGACTCATAATCCGGATGGTAAAACACGCCGTTGGT
Organism: Vaucheria bursata; assembly: GCA_032358265.1. Taxonomy (NCBI): domain Eukaryota; class Xanthophyceae; order Vaucheriales; family Vaucheriaceae; genus Vaucheria; species Vaucheria bursata. The sequence continues at coordinate 3,341 of JAULBW010000644.1, read as the reverse complement.
TCAAATCCGACTAGATGCATTTTATAGACTACGTGTGACTGATTTAAATAAAAAATTAAATACCAGGGCAGTTTTTAGGGTCTTGGTCAAGTAAAAGATTGTAGACTTGGAGAATAAACTAGTTTTCTTTTACTGTATATTTGTATTAAACTTAAAGTCGGTTAATTTTAATTTTTTAGGGCTGTTGAGTAAAGCAAACTTTATTTTGTATTTGGTTTTCTTCAGCTTTAATTTTATGCTTATTTTTATTTAGTTTTTAATTCGCAAAGAAAAGACGATTTCTCAGCAAAAACAAATACGGATAAAATCTAGATTTAAGTTAAAATTATTTTTAATAATTTTTTTTCATGTTTTGCCACTTATAAAACTAAAATTAAAAGACTTATTGCTTCTATCATTTTTTTTGAATTTAAAAAAAACTTTATTGTTTTACGAACAATAGTTTAGTTTACTTTAAATCTTATTTTACTTATAGTTAAACTGAAGTTAGTATACTTTATTCTTTTTATAAAAAAAAAAACAAATTAAATATTTAAAATTTTAAGTTTTCTTTAACAAATCATAGTTTAAAAGCAAAATTTTTTTTGAGAAAACTAGCTCTTCAACTTTATTATATTATAAAAAAAAACAGATTTTTTAAGTATAATATATTCTATATATTTTTAATATAATATAATATATATGTAAATTATAATACATCTAAAAAATTGAGGTGTCGCCAAGTGGTAAGGCAGCGGTCTTTGACGCCGCTATTCGAAGGTTCGAATCCTTCCACCTCAGATAAAAATTTTTTATACTATATAAGTTTATATAGGGCATAAAAATAAGATGTTATGCAAAATAGATTTATGCGAAGCTTCATCTTTTTACGTATAATTTTTTTCGATAAAAATTGGTAATTAGAAAGACCTGCCAATAAACTAAAAATATATACTTTCTCTATGTTGGTCTGAAATAGATGATATATTTAAAGCAGTTTTTTTTTTGCCTAAAAAACATTTTAAGGTAAAATGTTATAAAAATAATTTAGTTTTTTAAGTGTTTTTAAATAAAATTAAAAAATATTACACAGTTTTCGAAATTTATACGAATCGAAACATTTTGAAATAATATACCCACTCTTTTGTAGTATTTATTAAAATACATATAGATTAGATCCTAAAATTAAAAAACTATGTAATTTATTGAGCGAAGTAGCTTTAATCTTATTTTATATTTTATATAAAATGCTAAACTTAACTGAAAGTTTTTTTATAGCCAGATTAATTCCCATTAGTTTTATTTAGTTTACCATCTGTTTATTTCTATGCAAAATGGAAGAATAGACTAGGTCTAGAGAACAAAAACTTAAATTCTACCAATTTTATAGGAAAACTCTATATGGTCTTTGTTTAATTTAAATATAATATAGCTGAATACATTAAACTTGAATAAGATATATTGTATTTAAAAAAATACAAAAAAACCAAAGTTTTTTTTATTTATTATTTTCGATCTATGAGGTTATGATTTTTTATAAAACCAAAAAATTAAAGGTCTACTAAAACTATTTTTTTAGGTTTTTTACACCGAAAAAATATTATTATCGCTGCCAGTTTAAACAACATAAAATTAAGATGGTCTAAAAATAATTTATTGCGGTTATTTAAATTATGTTATCAATGCTAAAATTTATACAAAATAAGACTCATAGAAGTATGCGAAACACAAAAATTCAAAGTCATACCAAATTATTTTTTTTCTCATAGAAAAATTTTTATGTCTAAAAAACAAACTTTCCTTCAATATATACAATATATTGGCACTATTTTTAAAAAATTATTATATTATAATAGAAGTTTTATATTTCCAGTGTATTTAAAATACACTGGAAATATATGTTTAATTGTTTAAAAACTCGCTAAAGTCATTTACATAAACTTTTCACGAAGGAAATTAACCATTTACTGATGGAGCTTCAACAGAAGCTAAATCAAGTGGGAAGTTGTGAGCGTTACGCTCGTGCATTACTTCCATACCTAAGTTAGCACGGTTGATGATATCAGCCCAAGTGTTAATTACACGACCTTGTGAATCTACAACTGATTGGTTGAAGTTGAAACCATTTAAGTTGAAAGCCATAGTTGAAATACCTAAAGCAGTAAACCAAATTCCAACTACAGGCCATGCAGCTAAGAAGAAATGTAAAGAACGTGAGTTGTTGAATGAAGCGTATTGGAAGATTAAACGACCAAAGTAACCGTGAGCAGCTACGATGTTGTAAGTTTCTTCTTCTTGACCGAATTTGTAACCAGCGTTAGCTGATTCGTTTTCAGTTGTTTCACGGATTAATGATGAAGTTACTAAAGAACCATGCATAGCCGAGAATAAAGATCCACCGAATACACCAGCAACACCTAACATGTGGAATGGGTGCATTAAAATGTTATGTTCAGCTTGGAATACGATCATGAAGTTGAAAGTACCAGAAATACCTAAAGGCATTCCATCACTGAAAGAACCTTGACCGATTGGGTAAATGATGAATACAGCAGTAGCTGCTGCAACTGGTGCAGAGTAAGCTACAGCAATCCATGGACGCATACCTAAACGGTAAGAAAGTTCCCATTCACGACCCATGTAACAGCAAACTCCTAAGAAGAAATGTGAAACGATAAGTTGGTAAGGACCACCGTTGTATAACCATTCGTCTAAAGAAGCAGCTTCCCATACTGGGTAGAAATGCATACCAATTGCGTTAGAAGTTGGAACTACAGCACCTGAAATGATGTTGTTTCCGTATAATAGAGAACCTGATACAGGCTCACGAATACCATCAATATCTACTGGTGGTGCAGCGATAAAAGCGATGATAAATACAGAAGTTGCAGTTAATAAAGTTGGAATCATTAACACACCAAACCATCCGATGTATAAACGGTTTTCAGTACTTGTAATCCATTCACAAAAGCGAGCCCATAGGCTTGCGTTTTCACGACGTTGTAAAATTGCAGTCATAATAAGTTTTAATTTAAAAAAAATTTTATTTCACAAACTTTAATTTGTTAACTATAATTATAATTAAATTGTCATCATTTTACTATACTGTAATTTATAAGTAAATTAGTAAGACAATTTATGTTTTATTAAGTTAAAATATAAAATTAATAATTTTTTGACTGTAGATCCAAAAATCAAAAAAAAACTTTGCTTTTTTATAAGATATGAGCTGGCTCTATGGCCCTTCGCTCTGTTTGCTTAGCAATTTTGTTAAGCAAAAGAGAAAGCAAAGGCAAAACCGCATAAAACCTCCTTTGCTTAACAATTTTGTTGCTACAAAATTGTAAGTCTTATGCTTTCTA